>JAVCKT010012363.1:16815-31102 GCA_032273925.1 Rhynchotus rufescens | reverse complement strand
CTTTATGGTAGGTAAAGAGTTGTGAAATTAACAACTTGAGAGCATTTGAGTCCTGTAGATGAAGTTAAATATGAGAACCATATTTTGAATATAGCTGGAAAAAAATTGTTTATAATTTGTCATGATGCTCTTAGAAGTAGCACATGTGTTTAAATAAAAGACAGTTGAAGCACTCTAAGATGAAGTTATTTATGAAGCTGTTTCTTTTATACTAGTTTTGTCAAATCCTTTTGTCTGTCTGCAGAGAAGTGGTCATGACTAGTGTTAATGGTGACGTTGCCGGAAGAAATGGTTTGTTCTATTAGTGCTATTATAAATGGAAGTTCAGACTCTTCCTAAAAGTAGTCAAACTGAGCAAAGCTGGAGAAGAAAATGATGTCATGAGAACTTTTCTTTCCTGGACTTCTGTAAGCAGTCCTCGTATATAGATTGGCAAAAAGACAAGATATCTCCTTTATTTTTAAATGGTTATATGGGTGAGTTTAAAGCATTGAAGAATGGATTTTGGTCTTTAGCAGAAAAGTAAAGTGAGTTACTAAAACTGATCCAATTTCCTAAGAACTTTATTTTGCCTTTCTGCTCCTGTTAATGTTCTTTGGCAAAATATACCATTTCTTAAAATTTACAGAAAAAAAAAGATAAATGTCTCCTGATTTCAGATTATTACTTGAAAATAAAGTGACTGAACAAAAAAATAGCTGAAAGTTAAAACCTATGTAGGTTTAATTGGCATGGAAATGATTAGTGTTATTATTTACAAAAGTCAGCACTGGTGATCTGTAAGTTCACCTATCTTAAAGGTTTGTTCTTTGGTGTTTGTTTTCTCCCCTCCTGCTATTTTATTTTTTAGAAGGAAAAAAAATCTCGCCTTTGTGAAGGTGACACAGCAGTGAGATAAGTGCATCAAAAGTCACATTAAAACTTTTTGAAGGATCCCTGTGTAAATGACAAAATGAACAGAATATAGAAATGATTATTTTTCACTTGTCCATTCTGTTGTATAGTTATTGATTTCCTACACTGCCAAGCTTAGTGACTATGCACTGTGTAGCATTTTTTATCCTTTCCCTGTGGTGCATAGTGATATCCCTCAATCTGTTTCTCTAGAAACCCTCTTCTAGAATCTTTCCAAATTTCTTTCCAAATTATTCAGTACATTAGCATACTCTTGCCCCCTACTTGTGTGCTAGAGGTTATTGCTGAAGGATGGCCATGGGATTGTAAACCTATCGGCTGCTTTTGGTACCTCAGTGAGAAAGTCCATCCTTCCCTTTGGCAGATGTACTGGCCTTTTCTCCTGGGGTCTTTTCCTTCTTCCTGCTCCTCAGCCAGAACAGGAACTTAGTTCAATTACAGCTGTTATGGCTGTCACTGGTTCAAATCCTCACCAACCTCCCCAAGGCCTTTCAAGAAAGAAAGGGAAGGACAGACTGAATATTTCTACAATGAGAAGAAAACATCAGTATTTTGTTAGAAAGAAAACAACAGTAATATCTGTGTTAGAGAGGAAAGCCGAAATGTTGGAGTACTTCCTGTAAGCATGAAGTAGGAGTAAAGGATGGAAGATAAACTTGCTTCCCTGGTTGTCTGCCAATTGAGCCAGACTGCTCTTCTATTGAGAAGAATGGAAAAGTCATGACTGACATTACTTGAGAAACATCATTAATGATACCCTCTGACTCACCAAAACATGCCATCAGAGAGAAGAACCTGAGGATCTGAAATAAGAAAATAAATAAAACAGCTTGGTTTTCTATTCTGCAGTTTAAAACTGTAGGTAATGTTCAATATGAGAATCCAGTCTCTTTCTTAGATCCATATTATCTGAGCTAGTGGAAAACTCCTGAAGATTAACTAGTGTTCTGTGATTTGAGATGAAGTTTAATGTATCCAGCCTTCTGTCACAGTGCACTTCTATATTTTAAGGTGTAATTGAGCGTGTGCTTTGGAGTTTAGCTCTTGATTTCTCTACATTTCAGCATGAAGGAGCCTGACGTGCTCAATATTTCCTCTGTTCTTTTGTTTGGTGATAAAGATTAACTTGATAGGTAGCTTGCACTGATAGAAAGACATCTTGTAGTTAGCTTTATTCTATGTGTTTAAGTCTCAAGGCTTCCCATGAGCAGGAGGAGACTGCGCTGAGGAATTTAGATCGTCTGCATGACTATGAGCAGCAGATTCAAATACTGAAGGATGAGATTTCTATCTTGGATGCACAAAAATCTGTTCTGCAAAGCAGGTAGGGGTGTTTTTCAGGAAGCCACTGAAATCACTAAATCAGAGAAATAACTGAAGTTAGGCAGCCTGAATTCCTTCCTCAGTTGAAGCTAAAGTGTAAACAAAACTAAGCTTTTGCACTTTGTTATCAAGGAACCTAAACTCTTCAACAGAGTGCCCAAATGTGTTAATGTCACCATGTCAGGCTGTTATGAGAGTTTCTGGCAAAACAGCAAAGGGAGCAGCTTTACAAAATACACAGAGAGCAACAATACTGCATAAAAACAGATGGCTAGTTTTTAGCTTGTAAGCTCCCTTTGAACACTACACCATTTACAGGGCAGAACTTGTTCTGCATTCTGATTTGTTTGACTTGACAGCTCTGCATTGGTACTGAAGAAGGAACAAAAAACTTTAGTAGTTAAAAGTACACTTCACTGAAATGAGGTGCTTGGTTGCACACACACACAGAATTATTTTAGTTTTATTCTTCAAAATTCAGTGCATGGAGTGTCATTATATTCTTATGTACACACTTAGTATGAAAGACCTTCATACCAAGCCAGCCGCTCTTGTGGCTGCAACTTTTCTTTAATTATACTGGCTCAAAACCTAGCTAACTTGAATAATGAAGTCAGCACAGCTCTCTGTGCAAAAGGCTGAGGCATCTAAGGGCAGGGAAGTGACTTTCTGCTTCTCTGCACGTCTCCGTAGACTCGCCCGGAGCCGCTCTCCTTCGCCGAGGCGCAGTGGGAGCCGCTCGCCCAGCCCGCTGCCCCTGCGGAGCTGCTCCCCGGGCCGGGCCAGGCTCACCAACGCCTCGCGGCACGCCTACCTGGTGGCTCGCTTCGGGGACATCTATGCTCAGGAGCGCCTGGATGCGGAGACCCTGCTGAGGACGTACGTCAGCGACATGGAGATGGTGCAGAGAATAATATACATTGCTGCCGTGGTATGAAACTTCAGCTGAACTCGCAGCTTAATGTCGTTTTCCCAGTTTTCTTCTGAAGCACGATAATCTTTTGTCCAAGTACTGTATCAGTAGAACAGGGTGGGTAATCTACAGTACAGGCAGGGCATGTTGGAAGATTTTGCATGCTGTTGAAAGGCAGATAATTCTTGCTGTAGACAATACTTTCATTTCTAGGAATACTTCTGGAAAGATCATGTTTTAGAAAGGTAAAAGTCTTTTCATGTCATGCTTTACACTTAACTGTAGATGTTTTCCAGTTTTCTGGGGGTATCTTAAAAATACCTAGATACCACACACTTACAGAATCAGCAGAGAAGCATGTCTCTTCGTGCAGGTACTCCCAAGCAGGTAATTTCCTTGCTATCTTTGAATGTGGTTCCATTGCTTCTCTGCATGTGAGATGGTATCTTACAGAAAAATAGAAGGTTAAATGGGAAGCATTTTAGTTCTATCTGCTGAAAATAAATCACACTTGGCTTAATCTGAGAAGTCCTCTCTATCTTAAACTTTGTTCTACAGCAGCATGCCATCTTATTCCTTACAACTGGGACATTGGGTTACATATCATCGATAGCAATCCAATCTGACAGTCTTCTGGACTTAACTAAATATTCTTTTTTGCAGGAGTCTTTTCATGCAGCAAAGATGGCCTATAGGCATTTCAAAATGCGTGTGAGAAAAACTCTGTCTCTGGGTCACTCAGGGTCTGAGTCACTTGAAGACACTGTCCTGGATTATATAGTTCGCCATGAGGACCTGTATGATGTTCAAGGCAGTGTCAATGTAAGTCAAGGGTGCTGGGGGAGTGATGTTTAAATGATTAGATTCAACCTCTAAGGAATTCAGAGTGCGTGAACTAGAAATTCACTGTGACTTGAAGTGAGAATTTTGGATTTTGTCCCTGTGGCACTTTCTTTTCCAAAATATTTTTGCAGTACAGCCCAGTTATCATTTGCTTCAGGCACTATTTGCTATGACATTATTGCCCGTCTCTGCTAGGATAATACTATGGCATGATGCTATCCATATTTAAGCCTATAGTTAAGCAAATAGAATGATAGTAAATTGTGTTGTTTTTCTTAAACTCTGTACTCTACTGAAAAATTGCATTCCCCTCCTAGGAGTGATGACAGTGACATTGCTGATGCCTTATTTCTAAACAAAACACCACATTCTTTGAAGAGCTACTATTATCTGAAATAGCTAAATACAGTGTTTCTGGGAGCCTTTTATTATAATGATTTTTCAATAAAGAAAGCAGAGAGGCATCACTGCACTGGGAGGAATGTCAGTACTGAGTATTAGTAAAAGCATTAGTGAGCTCAAATTTCTCACTCACTGTGTTTATTTTCAGGAAGTAATTCGTTCCATGAACATGAACCCAAAGATTTCCTTCCCACCAGAAACTGATTTCATTGTGATCAGCAGCTTGATTCGAGAGCTGTGCCGTGTGGCATTTTCAATGCAAACCCTGATTCCTCCGCTTTTGGTATAGATGGAGAACTTTTCAATGAGACCAAGTAAGAACTTTTTTTCTATAATGTTTTATTACAAATGTTAGAGATGAAAAAAATCCATTAAGTTGCATAATTTCTTCCATAATTGCTGTAAAATTTTAAGATTGATGATAAACATAATTTTAGGGCAAATATTCCTGGTCTGTAATGAATTCAGTATGTCTTTAGAGTCTGGTAGTAATTGCCAGGATGTAATCCGGTGGTGTGTTATTTATTTATTTATTTTTATTTAAATCATCAGGGGAGCAATTTTCTGATTAAGCCAGCTTCTTCTGCATATTTAATTTATCCTTTAAGAGGTAAAATAACATAATTTTTCCTTTGCCTGCTTGTTCTCTTTGCATCCAGTGTTCATAAAATGCCTTCATCTTTGTTATTCTGTTCTGGCCCATTTGCTAGAAGTCCAATATTTATAGAGATCTGGCAGTTGGTGCCTGATGTCAGGATCCTCACGTGTGCTTTGACCTCCTCAAATCTTATTGTAGTGGTATGGAAATATTGTCGAGAAAAGTATATAGGAGCTATAACTTATATTCTGTTTTTGTCAACTTTGGTGACCTGAAGCATCATGTTTATCTTTTGGCACTCACTTGTGGCATGTCATGTGTTCTGTCTTTGAACAGGTACCGTCGCAGCTTTGACTCTGACTTCACAGCTCCCTTGGTGGCCTATCATGTGTGGCCTGCTCTGATCGAGAACGATACTGTAATCGTGAAGGGAGAGGCAGTTACCAAGAGAGGAGTTCTGGTATGTACTTCTGTTAAGGAACATGTTGGGGGAGTCCTCAGATTTATCTTTATTTGCAAATTAATATGCTTCATTCTTGATTGTTCCCTGTCTGGTTGGAGTTACATATATCAAATACCAGATTTTAGATCCCTATTCTGAAGTTTTACTTCATTTGCCGTAAAGATGCATGATTGTTGGCAACACCTTTTTTAAGGCAGAAAATCAACAGTTTGTGTCCTCAAGCCTTGAATCCAGCACAGCAAGGCTCTTTGCAGAATTTGTCTTTAATAAGTAGTCTCTCTCGAAAGAGCTTTGCTGATCTCTTCTCTTGTAGTGGTCTGACGGGAGCAGAAGCAGAAGCAGAAGCAGAAGCCGCAGCCGTAGCACGAGTCCACTTCGCTCTCGCTGTGTAAGCCCCAGCTGAAGGCTGGTAGTGTAAACAGCATCTAGGATTGTACACTCAGAATGTAGGCAACCTTTTAAAAATTCTGAGTGCTACATGCACGTATGGGCAATGCACGATGGCTTTGTTCGGAAGGTGGTGAGGCTGACCTGACAGATGGTTATTGTGTAATGTTCACTGGAGAAACCGTATGAGAAGTAGATGATCTCACAGAAGTATCAATTAATTGTGGACCTCAAAATACTTTCCCATTTGAAGTCCACTCTGTCTTTCTATGTAGCTTTCTATTCCCTCTAGCTTCAGTACTCTTAAATAGCAAATGAAACCATCTGGAAGTGTTTTAGGCATCTTGTAGTGTGTATAAATAGCACACGGTCCCTGCCTCCTGGAATTAGTAACCTAAGTTTATTCTCCACTGCCTCAAAGGAACAGGAAATCAGTGTAGGGCGGGCAGGACAGGAAGAACTAAGTGGTACAAATGAGATGATGTGAAACCTCAGCAGAGTTCGGCATGTAGCTACATGATATTTTTAATTATCTCAGCATAAATCACATATTTTTGATTGTTTATCCATATTAGTAAATTTAAATAAATACCCTCAATTAAAAATGTGAATGTTATAGAAAATGTGAGATGCTTTGGGAAAGACTCTGTTTTTTTGCATAGGGTGTAAAAGATGCATAAACCCACTTGTTGAATTTGACTTTAATAATGGAGTTCCACTGACTCAGTAACATGTTTAAATGTTGATGTGTCCCTGATGCCTTTCTCGGGTGCAGTTGCTCAGTGGAACTGAGTTCCCATTTCTTTTCATCTCGCAGTTGTCTCGAAGCCGCAGTTCTTCACCATTAAGGAGCGGAAGCCCAAGTAAGTGGCCGTACTCAGTTCAGTGACTCATGGTTTCCCATTAAGCCCTTGAGAGACTGAGCAAAGATGAAGTAACGTGCTGTAGGTCTTTGCCTCTAACATGCTTGTCCAAGTTTTGTCTTTTAAAATGAGTGGCCCTTTCCTCTGTATGGAAAAGGCCTGAGATATCTGACTTGGAAGAGAGTTTTCACCCTATTCAAACCACTGCCACATGGGCCATGCCCAGTTCCATAGCAAGTAAAACTTCCTCTGTATCCCACTAGAGAGCCAGCTAAGCTGCACGTTGCCTAGCTCCATGCTTTTCAAAATCCATAGAGAAAGCTAAAGAGATGGTGAGGATGAAATTGTGCTTTTTTAAACAGTATGAGGGTGTGCCTAGCTTGAAGCTAAGTCAATTTACAGAGTCAGAAAAAATAGTTTTACTGAAATGTGTATTTTCTTTCAATAGGGCTTTAGGTTAACTGGATATGTGTCTGTGATTCCGTACATCTGGATCAGTCATCTTCAGTGGTGCCTTCTCTTCCATGAGTACCTCAGATCTCTCAATAATGTGAATGGCAGTTGTTTGTCGCTCCACATGGAGGGTTATATGTTGTTTTTGCTTAGTGTGTTTTTATAATGATAGGAGGCTTATTTATAATTTTAAAAACTAATTCAACCCTTTTGTTAAAAAGATAAGGTGCATGTAATACAGGATGATATTGATTTGACAAAGTTTACAGAGCTCTGAGGAACCCATGCTATAGTGTTGCAGCTGTAAATAGAGAAATTGAATCTTGAATTTGCCCCAGTATCAAATGATGCAGTTTGTCTTGATAGGATGTTTAATATAATGAAGATTGTAAACATTACAGATGCTGAGATTCACTATTACTTGAAAATCATTTCATTAAATGGTGCTTATTTACACTTTTAGGAAACAGCACTAATCTCAGGAAGTGTGAATCTCACACAGAATCATTTTTAGGATCTTCTCACGATCATCTGCATTTTCTAACTACAAGGCAGAAATCACAGAGCAGTCACAAATAACCATTATTTTATCAATCCATAGGACATTACTCATGTTTATTTATGAAGGCATGCTGTCAAATGTGTGCTTTAACAAAGCAGTAACTGTTCTTGTTAAATTCATTCTGTTATTTAAGAAATTAATATCACAAAAATTTGTAATTTGGACCTTAAAATATTTTGAAAGTGTGTCACTGATATTTGCAGGCTTGAAATATTTAAGCTTCACTTGAGATTACCCAGCTATTCAGTATCACTTTCAATGGACTTCACACCAGACTAGTAGTTCTTGTGAATGCAGACACAAAAATCCAGTCCTTTATCACTTACTGGTGGTAGTTATCACATTCTAAATAGAAAATTTGAGGACCTGAAAAGTTTTTCTTTAACATTTTAAACACTTTTGTTTCCCTTATAAAAGCTGATTTCTGCCTTCATCATACCAAATCAGCATTTCAGTTTGAGAGAACTGATACCAGCTTTTTCTTTGAACTTCATCCATAGGGCAAGCCTTAAGTATCAGCCACACAAGTGACTGCTTGGGGTTTTGTGCTTTTACATAGGAACATAGAATTTGTCATAATGGGTCTGACCTTTAATTCATCAAGTCACTGTCTTGTTCCAATCTACACCTGACGCTTCAAAGGAGTGTGGAATTTTCCCCAAATTCTTCTCTGCAATTCTGAAATACAAAATATCAGAAGGAAGTAAAAATCCTTTCTGCCTCCCGTTGCAATCATCCTGTACAATCGTCCTGGTACATGACATTTCATTCCTATTACAAAGAAAGAACAAATATATATTTTCTTAGTTCTGAAATTATTACCTCAAAAGAATTAAGCTACATGAACAAATTCTGTGATCCCATTCCAGGGATCTTATGGTGATTTAAATGTCCATTCTCTTTCTTTTCTTGTGTGGTTTAAGACTTTGGCATAAAACTCAATGCGAATCAGGCTTCAGGCAGACTTTTGTATTAGTCCCCGGGAACCATGGAGCAACACAGCAACTAATTCTACAGGTTTGTTTTCATTGGAGTTAAATCTATTAATCACCAGAGCAAATGTGGTCCTGTACGTGGAGGGTCAGTCACCGGGCTACTACAGATGGCAACAAATGCAAGGAGCACACGAGTATGTGGTATGTATTCTTATTGACTAGGAAATCACAAAAGAAATTGCAAAGCAATGTGTTTTCGAAGAACCTTGGTGGGTTGTCACAGCCATGGGCCTCTGCTTAGGATAAGCCTGCATATTTCTGCACTGATCTCACCAGTGAAGGTCCACTGTTTTGGAGAAATAGAGCACCTGCAGCTTGTGCTGCAGCCAAGGGTATTTACCTGTCTTGAGTGTGGGTTTCAGCAGCAAAATTAAGAATTTCTCAGAATTTCACTATTACAAAGGATTGAAGAGGTGTGGGTTTTTTTTTTATATGAAGTATTTGATGTTTGGTTTCTGCATGTAATTATCATGACATCTGGGTTTTAAAATTTTTTTGAGGTGGGTCAGTAAGCAAACTAAAGCTAGACCAAGAAAGCAGGTTATTCTTGAAAGTGTGAGGCTCAGGGGTGGTCCAGACTCATACACCTATAAAGCCACACTGAACTGGTGTTCTGCAGGTTCTAAAAATACAGTACAAGGTGCATTCACAGTGCTTGGGGAACCATCTCACATTGGCCTCCAGCAGCTTATCTGGGCTCAAAGCAAAAGAGAAACCTGATAAACTGAGAGCGACTTGGTTTTGCAGTGAGCAAGTAGCAGAATTTCTTGCATAGTGTTTCAGAGCTGGCCATTTCCAGCAAAACAAGAAGGCAGTCCTTAGCAGGGTAACCTCCCATTCATTGAACAGTTCTCACTCTTTACTCAGTTGTACTCTACAGCCAGTATTCTTTTTATAGCAATATACCATTTTGTACTAGTTACTTTGCACAGTTTATTTATAGCCATATAGCCAGTTAAATCCATAAGCCAGACAGAGGATTGCTTCTGATGTCATCAGACATTAATAGCTCCTGTGCTTCTTTTTATAGACATGACACCCGTGCTGAGTGTACAGACTAATAAAGATCAGTTTATAAGGTTATATGGAATTAAATGTCAAATGGAAAAGACCATTATAAAAAGGGATTCCTGTAACTGATCATGTGAATGAAGCATGAATGTGAGCTTGATTATTTTTTATTTTTATTTTTATTTTTTATTTTTTATTTTTTATTTTTTATTTTTTATTTTTTATTTTTTATTTTTTATTTTAATAAGACTTTTAAAAATGTTGAGTGTGATCTATTGTTTCTACCCCGCTGCCCTAAATGGCAAGCCTGTGTAATGCCAAGCTTTTAAATATAGCAGAGTCGAGTCAGTGCAACACAGCAAACTAGAATCAAGACTGTAAGGGTGGACTCTTAAAACTGACCAAGCCAAAAATGAGCAAGGCTTATATTACAAGCAAATTTTAGGACAGTATTATGATCATAGTGACAATAGCGAGGAGAGCAGGGAGGGTTGGACTAGATGAACTCTAGAGGTCTCTTCCAACCTTAATCATTCAGTGATTCTGTGTGAAAAGAAGATTATGGTCTGAGTAAGTAAAAATCCCTACCACCATTGGGCCAAGATACCCATGCAGGACAGCACACGTGTTTGCAAGGGCTTTTGTGACTGCAGCTGAAGACTGCTGCCTTAGATCATGCCAAAATTCTGGTAGGAAAGAGAAGGCTGGGTGAAGGAGGCTCATGGAGCCCTCTCGCTCTGGATGCCCATGAATTGTGGTATAGATTTAATCTTGGAGGAGGCTCTGGAGACAAACACATTTGTGGTAAACTAAGGCAAAAATCTCTGCAGTTTAGAGAAAAACATTGGGAAAAAGTTATAAAAATGCTTCCTGGAAGTTTATATCCATACATCCCCTGGGCTCTGTGCCTTTGAAGTTTGTTTCTGTACTCCATATATGTATTGCAGAAGTTTGTTATTCTGTAAAAGCGCCATCAGAATTAAATAGTGTTCTTCAGCTTTATGGAACTTTGTCAGCTATTTTTGGTTAATTGTACTTTTTTCTTATTGTAGCTTTGAACAATTCGACTTTGCACTGAAGTGAAAAGTGTTTGCTATGGCTTGCAGCTATGTGAG
Source organism: Rhynchotus rufescens (assembly GCA_032273925.1). Taxonomy (NCBI): domain Eukaryota; kingdom Metazoa; phylum Chordata; class Aves; order Tinamiformes; family Tinamidae; genus Rhynchotus; species Rhynchotus rufescens. The sequence continues at coordinate 20,259 of JAVCKT010012363.1, read as the reverse complement.
CGTGTTGTATTTGGTTTTGAACACTTAAGTTTCAGGACAATTCTGTATTTCTTTTAGTATTGCACTATACAAATCAGTTACACTAAATAAAAGCGTGTATATTTAATGTCTGAAAAAATGCTTTCAGAAGCAGGTAACAGAGCTCTTGATGAAATGTTAGCTGCTTTAAAGTAAAAAGTTAAGCATGAAGATGCTGTTTAAGACTGGTAGCATCAGAGAGAGCTTTTTAAGCTAATTCTGTCTTTTCACAATAGCCAGCATTCAGCCCTTTACATTATAGGAATATGATCTGTCACATACAGCAGATATGACAGGTTTTTAAATTGCCCTCAGGACCTTCAGTGAAAACCCATGTGATAAATGCACAGACAAAACAGCCTGGGCAAGACAAACCATTTTTGTGTGTGACCATCAACCATTTTATCTAATGAGGGTTCATATAATTTGCATCTCATTATTGACCATCTTGCTTTAGTTAACAAAAATGCTTTTGTTAATCAAAATTTCCTGTAAGTGTGCAGTATCTTGCTTGACCTGAAGCATTTGTGGTTTAAATGAGGTGCTGGCTTCAAGTATTTCAGTTATTACTTTGAATGCATATGAAAATTTGAATTTAACTATTTTTGGTTGATTAATACCATTTAGTACCACATGTTTTTGTCACCCAGATGGAATTTCAGGGATCACTGACCGTAGTCTAAATACCCTGTCCTTTTCAATTAGTCTGCATTAACATCAAGAAGTCCTGGAGCAGGCTCTACCTCATACTCAAAACTGTGTGGAAAATGGGTCATTTTGTTAGAGAATTAATAAAATGCTGACTGAGATGCCTTTGTATCATACACTAACAGCACCTGAGCTACGCTGAATTCTGCTTTGTAAGATGGGAGTGTATTTAGATTAAAACAAATGAAACCAGATCTCAATTGCTGTTACTGCAGATGAACGCTGTGTGCTGAAGTTCAAGGCTTGCTTTCTGTGTGAGCTGGTGGAGGTTTTTTATATTTTTTCTTGGTACAAATGTAAAGAGGCTGGCACAGTTTATCAAGGGCTGTGATGCATTGTCTGTCCCAGGAATTTCAAACTCAGGAGCGAGTGTGTGTCTTATTTTCATGTGTAACAATCCAAGAAAATGCTGGGGTCTCAGAGAGGAAGCCACACTGTGGCTGTGACATTTTCTTTAACATGATAGCACTGGGATACATGCAAGAGCATGCGAGTGATAAATGCCCTTTCCCCCTGACACTTGCAAATGCTGAACCAACAAAAGCATGGAAATGCCAGGCACATTCCTTCTTGAGCGTGGCTGGTGCCGTTGAGCACAGGCTGCAAAGGGAAGCTTGCTTTGCACACAGGATCCTATTTAATTCCTGGTTTATATCTATCAGATGGCTCCAAAACACAAAAATAAAAGAATAAATCAAAATAAAAAATCACCTTAGTGAGTCACCTTAGCGTGATTACCAGGGTGCTGGCTGGCTGGAGCCCAGCAGGTTTTTGCCTGCTGTAGTTTTGACCAGCGGCACTCGGAGGGTTTGCTGGATCCCACTGGACCAGTGTGTTGATGGCAGGAGGAACCTGGCATGAAAGGCAGGAGTAGGAACCAGGTGGGTGCCTGGTTTCTGGTTAACACCTCTGGGTGAAGGGAATTGATGCAGGTTAATCAATTCCCCTCTTCACCAAGGAGCCATCTGCAGGTAGCTGGCTGGAAAAAAAGACCCTGCTCCTGGCCCGCTGCTTTCAATGCTGGATCCACGGAGAGTAATGAAAGAAACGGATGAATCCCAGTGGTTTTCCCTCTGTAAGGCAGCTGGCATTTTAAATGAAGAAAGGGATTTCGGAACTCTCCAGTATGTGAGGTACTATTTGTGTTTTCTTCACCCTGCAGCAAGTGAAGAAAAAAGGCATTTTTTCACAAATCTCTTCAAAAGTGGCCCCCAGCACCCGGCAGGTGCGAGTGGGCATTTTACATGAATGTTCATGTGCCAACTGGAGGGAAAGAGCTTTAAAAAATCCCGTAGCTTTGTGAGGAGAGCGGTGGGAGCAGCAAGGCCAGCGCCAGCCCACGGCAGAGCCTTTCCCACGAGATGGCAGTCTCGCCTAGCGCACGGAAACTAGGTCTTCCCGCCCTGCAATTCCCTGCAGATCCCAAGGGCTGCTGCCCAAAGAGGTTTGCAAACAAGTGTGTAAGTGTCTCGGGTTAGAGAAGCACCAGGAGATGTGGCAGAATTTCGTTGTTGTTCGGTGCGTTGAAGGTGAACATTCCACAAAGTGCTCACGTTCTTCCCAGAACATGGAGAGTCCTGTCCTAGGAGTGACGGAATGAGCATTGCTATCGTTCAGAAAGACTGATTGGGGTTAGGGTTTTGGGGGGCAACTTTTTAAAACGGTGGTTCTCAAAAGAAAATGGCATTTACGTGGTAGGTATAATAATACAACTGATCTTTTCAAAATATTTTTACCTGGAAAAAAAAGAACCTTGCTGAAAAATGAAGTACTTGGTGCATTTATGCATTTTTATTATTATTATTTTTTCCAGTTCAAGAAAATATCAGCTTGCAAAATTGATATATTTAGAGAGATTGTTGCTGGAAGGTTTACCTATTTTTCCATTTGCTTCTGTCTGAAAGAGGTATTTTCCTAACAAATTCTGCAAAGTCATTGAATTAGAAACATACTCCATTAGCTGCACCTTTAGCTGATTTTCTAATCAATGACAGAATCAATCGCATCAGCTCAACTATCAGTGTAAAACTGGGAAGAACTGCTATTTATTGCGCTGTTGCTGCAATTGCTTTAAATAATCATGTTCAAAATCTTACTAGTAACTTTTTAGTTTATTTTGTGCCATCCTCCAACTCTTATGCAATCTTCTTCCAAAATTTAACTCCTTAATGCTTGAAAATTTTCTTCTGGTTTCCAACCTAAATTTATCAACTTCCAACCTGTATCTTTCTGTGCTTTTACCAATATCACTCTTTATCTCCAGAAATCCTTCTTCGACGGTTGCCCTGCGGATGCAATTCTGGAGAGCAATCATCTTTTTTCTTTTCTCTAGCCTAAAAAAACCAAATCTTTCCATCGCTTCTGAAGAGAGAAGTTCTTAATTCCTTTGATACTTGGCCTGCCCTCAGTGTATTTGTCTTTGAATCCATCTTTCTTGGACACAGATGACTAGAAGCAGCACACAGCCCCCTGGACGGGTCTAACAAGAGCTTTGAACTGTGGCTTTCTCAATTTCATTTTACAACTGCAGCATCTCTGCAGGATGTGTCCCTTAGGATCATGCTAATCCTTCCACCCCACATTGGTGGCTCAGTATCCATGGCCAGTGTTTAAGCTTTATTATACTTTAGTTGGTGTTTAGGTGGCACATAACTGAAGTAAACCACCTCCAAGTGCACATGCACTCACACACATAACGTGTGATGCCCAGGGAGGCCC
>JAVCKT010012361.1:0-10624 GCA_032273925.1 Rhynchotus rufescens | reverse complement strand
GGCCCGACTGACGGCTCGGCTGGCCAATGGGAAGAGGGGCGCGGGGAAAACGGCCAATGGAGAGGCGGCGCGGGCGGAGTTTTCTCAAAGCGGCTTGGAGCGAGGAGGAGTGACAGCGAGGCCACCCAATCACAGGAAAGCCAGCGCCTTGGCCGACCGGGAAGCTCGAGGGGAGGGTGCAGCGCTAAGATCGTCCAATAGGCACGCCCCTCGCAGGAGGCAGCCAATGGCCGAGCGCGCAGGGAGAGCTGCCCCGCCGTGCGTCCGAGTGACAGAAGGGCCAACCAACGGAGTAACGGCCGCTGGCCACGCGCCAATCAGCAAGCTCCGTTGCCAGCGCCGCGCGGGCGGCCAATCGCAGCGCTCAGGAGCAAGGAGGGGGCGGCCCCTGCGCTGCCATAGGCTGCGCCGCCTGTCGGTCGCGGCGGCGGCTGTCGCGACAGGCGGCCGTGTCGCGATAGGCGGCGCAGGGCCCCGCCCCCCGCCGGCAGCCACGCCCCGCTCCTGAGGGAGCAGCGGCCGTTACCGGCTTTTTGCTTCAGCTGGCTGCAGTTGGGGGGGGTTTGGTCTGTTTAATATCTGTGAAACACCAGACCCAAGGTGAAACGGCCCCAGTGTTCTCATGAGCTGTCTCTTCAACGCGCTGTTCAACCTAAGCACCATTGGGAGAGCCCAGCTCTTTCGGTCACAACCTTGCTTCCTTGGGGGAGCTGCCCTTGTAGTCGCTCCTCGTTCCTCAGTGCAGGGGAGCGATTGCTCAGCGCTGGCCATGCAGACAGGCCAGAGCCACCCGTTAATCCTACAGGAACCACCCCGAGAGGCACCTCCTCCTCCCCGGGGCTGCCCTTCCTAACAGAGGTTCCCCTCCCGTGGCTGTGGCCTGTCCACGTGCAAACTGGGAACTGCAGACCAAGCGCAGCAGCAGCAGCTGAAACGTTCCCGAGCCCTTCCTCCTTTGCAGTGATGTGTCACCTGCAGTGCTTGTTTAAATGCGCATTTATAAGCTCACCTGCAAGTATCACAAGAGTTTCCATTTCTGTCGAAGCTGTTCAAGTCGATCCATCCCTGTTCAAGTCAATCCAACCCATTTACTAGAGCCATACAGCAGTAACGAAGGGAACAGTTTTGTTTACTTCGTGACACTTAATACAGACTTCAAGATAAGTAAATTTGTGAGTCTATCATAATAAATACCACAAAAAGTGGATAATGAGCTCTTCTGGGATGATTATACAATTTGAATACAAGGGCTAAAATACATCTGACTTCTATAAACTGTGTACCTCTCAGTGTGATGAGACTAAAAAAAATAAGTGATGTTGTGACGGTTATTTATAAAGGATCATGCAATTGGGAGCACACTGAAAATACTTCCTCAGAACTAAAATAAACCTGTGAGAGGCCTCACAACTATTTTGCTGTGAGGCTAAATTTCCACATTATTAAATTTCCCTTTAGAGGGAGGAAAGGCAGGGAAGAAGATGCTGCTTCCTCATTACACCACTCATTGCTCGTATGATTGAGCCTTTACCATAGGCACCAAGATATTAAAGCCTGAAAAAGATCGAAGACATTTCTTCTCTTTCGCCCCATTTGAAAGGGAGCTACACTTAATATTTGTCAAACACAAAGAAGTCAGATATTCCTCTGTAATAAAAGCTGTACAGTGTAGCTAAGTTTACTTTGCAGTAACTATAGATATTTTTGTCTTTAAAATGCCTGAGGGTGGGTGGAAAAGGCTAGACAGAACCACATAATCAGCCTCTCAGCTAAATAACCCCTCAGGTTCAGAAGCATCAGCTACATCAGGCTGCATTCCAGGTGAGCAAGGTGAAGCCGAAGTAGGAACAATATTTTTGGTTTCACTAAAAAAGAAAGTGAATACAGCCCACAACTAAAAATCAATAATAAGTTATAACAAAATGGCATCTAAATAAAATTTGGAGCTTAGTGAGATAAAGGAGATCACCTGAACAGCTTGCCGCGTGAAAGCGCCACAAGCTTCACGTTCAGATGTCTTGTCACTTGTGAGCCCAGCTTAAAGCTGCAACAAATGACTGTGAAAGTCAGAAGGGCTAAAATGCTCAGTCTTTTGGCCCTACCTACACTACAGAAATTACCATGTTCGATACAGCAAGAAACAGCACTCACTGATAGCAGCACCACACTGGACTGAATCAAGAGCTCAACTCTTCCTTGTAAAAAAAAGAAGCTCTTCGTTTCAATTCAGGTCTTTAAAAGCTAGACTAAACATGTCACAGCCGGCCATGCTGTTACCTGCTAAGGAGGGAAGAGGTTTCGGAAGGGCACACACCACTGCGCCCAGCACAGCTCACAGACACCTCTGGCAACACATCTATTCTGCTGAATCCCTGCAGCAAAGCACTTCCACGGGCTGCAGCCTGCCGCCTCCTTTACTGTCACCCAACGCGCCCTGGGATTCCAGGAAAGCTCACACCTGAGGACACAGATAACTGTAAAATAACTTTCATTCCTTTATTCAAACTTCACATATACAGTGGACAAAAAGACATTTTAAAATAGTTCCATATAATTATATGGATTTCTGCAACATATCAAAGTCAGATCAAAATTAAGATATACAATGTATTCCATAACCAAGCTAAAGCTTAAATGTATACTTCATTTGTGTGATAAAAACCAAGAACTATTTTGAATACTATAACATTCACCAGTCAAAATCCATTGAGTGGGAAGTTGTTTACAGTAATTTGGAGGTTCAAAAAAAATCCCTCTTTACAGGGGCTATCCAACTACATTGTAAACAGCATTTGAATTAGGCAGCCTTCTGTCCTTCCAAACAGCCTTCATTTGCAAAAGCAGCTGCTGCAAGTTACATTAGATCCAGAAAGATTTAGACCAGTGGTTTTCAGTATAGCGGGTATAAATCCCAAGAGGGTAGGAGACCATCAGCAGTTATCTTTCTAGAGAGCAAGCAGAGCCTAAATCCATCCCGTCTCTGTAGTCCCCATGTGGATTTCCTCCTAAAGGGTGAACACTGCAGGTGAATATTTACTCTTCATGCAACTGGCAAAGTCCAAAAGTTTGAGATGTGAGCAAAAAGAGTGAGGTTTGATGGAACTGGAGAAAGAAAAGTTGGCGGGAACTTCCATATGCTCAAGATAAACAGAGAGAGCTCTAAAACAAGCCAGGCCCAATGGAAAAGACAGATGACAGTTAAATGCAAGGTTCAAGGGAGCGCATTTCCAGTGTAAAAACATCCTTCCACCAGAAGTTAGTACTGCCTTAGTCAGAAACTATAACTGATTCCAAACACAGCTCATAAAAATAATAAAACTCTTCTTCTAGAGACTGGGAAAATACAGGTAATAACCTACTGAAATCTAGATTAACAGGTCAAAATTCTACAAAAAAAGTTGTAAAACTTAAATAATCCCTTTTTAAACTGCTTAACACATCTGATAAATATCTTGCATGTCAGTCCAATGTATGCTGTACCGTTTGGCTCTTGAACTGCAAACCCTTTCATAGGAGACACCGCACCTAGAGCGCTGTCAAATAAATAGTGAAAACACACAAAGATACTGTCTGTGTTTCCGAGCATGAAGAGGAACAGTACAGGACGCAAGATAATCAGCGTTACACATACAGGGAATGCCATTCTGGTCAAACAGATTATGAAGCAGTATTCTCCATGAAATACTAGGCACAAGAATAAATCAATTAGACAGATTTTTTTTTTCCGCCTAATGGACAAGTCTAAAATAACATTCTTGGCAATACAACATTGTAACTGATATGCTTCTTGATATTTAAGAGCCATAATTGCAAAAATCATGAAGCAGTGTTTATATTTGTCTTTGACAAGCAGTTACAGTTCAGGACAGATTTCTTCTATGCTGTGTGCTCTACTTCCCAGCTGGTCACTAGTAGCATGTGCTGCGTGAGAAAGAGCAAAAGAACGGATAACTATTCATGCCCATTGATTAGTAAAAAAAAAAAAAAATAATAATAATAAATAAAATCTGAAGTCATCTCTGTTTCTCCACAGTAACGCTTGCTTCTCCAAGGTACGTCTCATTTTTACAGCCTGCATATGCATTTGGTTCACAGGTGGAGAAGGCTCCAGAACAGTCACTACAAAGAGGCGGTCAGTGCTGGGCCTGTCCTGCGCACCACAGCGGCACCTCCGCTGCCCACCCCGGATTGCGGAGCCCCACGGTTAGAGATACTGACAGGCGCCCCTAACACACGATGTTCCTGAAATGCAAGTTCCTCAGGTCAAATTTCAATTCTGGATGAGATACTTTAAACCAAAATAAACCAATAAATGGAGTGGTTTGTTGTGTTGTTCAAGAAATGATTAAAGTCACAGTTTTGGACCAAGGATCTTGGGTAGTGCAGGGCAGAAGGCAATAAAGAGAAGGTTCAAAGCTTTTGTTATGAAAAAGCCAACTCTAGTTCTGCTTTAGAAGAGCAAAATATTCAGGGGTGTAAAGCAAAGACCAGAAAAAGCCAAGTTCAGATGATCTTCCTTTCCAAGAAAAGGCCAGTCAGGCTCGGGCATGAGTTAGACTTAGTCATATGTCCAGTTTGGCAAGTGAATAGTGTAGCTGGCAAGCAGATCAGATCTGTGAATGCTCCTGGCCTTCTTGCATCACCTTTCTGATGATGTCGACCACGGCTGAAGAAAACACAATGCATCCTGTATCTAGCAGCAGCCAGAAGAGCACACCCAGGCAGTGACAGCTACGTTGATCACAGTATCTAAGCAGGGTTATCAAAGCAATGAGCAGGTCAGCACCCCAGAGCAGAGGACAATAGTTTTACTGCTTGTCAACTGAATTGCTACAGCTCACACCCTTGTGCCTTCTGAGGAAATAAGCTTTTGTAAAGCAGAATTAAAATCAAGTGTGCATTGAAGTCCTCAGGCCTAAACCAACCTGTATCAGGAATCTTTCCTTCACCGATCAAGGAGATCTTTTTAAAGGAAACACGTTTGTGGAAGGGGATGAAGGTCATTGTTTGTAGGCAAACTCTATCGCATTGTTCATGGAGTCATAAACTGGGTGTAACCAGAGAAATTCCAAAGAAGCTGAAGGAAGCCATCCCAGTGCAGTCTATTGCAACTTCAACACGGTTCTTTTCCTCCAGAAAGTTTCACTGGAAATTTCTATGTGCACAGATAGAGCACAGCTACTTGACGCAGGAAAGGAATGATCTATCCACTGAAAATGCTGGCTAGCTCAGGATGAAAGCAGAGGCAAAGACACATGAACAGTTCTCACCGTTACTGGCTGGACTGGCCATCTTCATCTCAACCAGCAAGAAATCTCAGTCTGTAACCAAGAAGGGCAACTTAAATTAGTGGTCTTGGCAGTACCTTCTTTAAAAAGCTGTCCTAAGACATTAGCCCCCTTCTCAGCATAGCTGTAAAAAGGATTTGTAGAAATTGGGAGTACTGCTAGTTTTACTCCAACACACACAGGATTACTCCAACACACAGGCAGGATTAGAGGGTGAAAAGGAACACCTGGCAAGAGAAGCACAGAACCTTTAAGGTTCCTGAACAGACAAATTCCAAAAGACAAGAGGCTCTCAAACCACCTGAATAACAACCCAGGAGCTGCTGGAACCCCAAATTCACAACAGACTAACAAGAAGCTATTCTTAGGTCCCATCTTTACCTGGAATAATCATCAGTACTAAGAAAAGACACATTATTCCAGTGGAAGAAACAGACCCTGCATGTCATTCTTACATAAATGTCTGTACAGCTCAAGACCTAATTAATAAGAGTGGTAGCCACATCACCAGGTGACTTCCACAACTTAAAAGAACTGAAGTCAAATGAAATAAAGAATTCAACTATAGATACGAAACAACATGCAGAAAGAGGCAGACATTTCCGTTGCTGTTAAAAAGACGACATCAGAGCTGTTAGTTTAACAGAATGAAGTCAAAGTAAGTCCTCACAGGTGTTATCTCCTGCATCACCAGATAACTTCACTCAATACACTGGGGCTAAAGAAAACCCATTCTCTGCCCTGAAAAATACATTAAAATATAATGATTTGCAGCTGAAGAGCTCTCTGAGAAAGAGCAGAGGAGCAATCTTTCCACATAGTTTCAGAATGATCGAAAAGCATCTTGATTTTTCCCAGTCCTAGAGTGAGCAGCTTAGGAACAAGAATGTTAATAGTATTTTGATCTACTTCCACAAGGGAAGAAATGAAATTGAAATATTCACTAAATTCAATTGCCTAGCACGGCCAAAATGACAAATCAGCTATGAATCCAAGAAAGTTTTAAAAGCAGGAGCTCTGTGGCTCAAAACATACATTTAACTTTTATAAGAAAGAAGCCTTCAGAATAAAGACGAGAGAATGATCACAGGAGATCATCTCCAAAAAGGTGATTTCAGTGAAGCCTTGGTATCACTTAAGCAAGGCTCTATTTTTGAGCATTTATCAGTCTCAGTGTAGGAGATTTTTAAGATGTGGGCAGTGCTGAAAGACATGGAGATGCTATTTATTAAGAGAGTTTTGATTGGATTCCACTATCCTTTCATCAACCTAAGCTTACAAACAATCAGCTGGAGGCCATTTAATTCATGGGCCATTACAAAGGTGAGACCAGTATTTAAGCCTTGAAGAACTGATCAAGCACGCAGACCAAAAATTAAGATCATTTATGCAGATATCAAGATATAGCAAAGCATCAAACTTTGTTAAGTGGAGTGATAACAGACAAAAATGGACAACTGAGAAGCCCCTGAAGTTAGTGGAAGGTGTTTCTGTAAGCCATGGAGTCAGGAGGAATCAGGCAGAGTTAATGGGTCGATAAAGTGGCAGTTACATTTATGGAGTCCATCAGCCATAAGCCATCTAAGACGATAGTTACCCTTGGTGGCTCAGAAGCTGGCTTATGAAGCAAGGCGGGATAGACTTCGACAGCAGGGATGGGAAGTGCTGCCAAGAGGAGCCTTGTGTGCAGTGGCGAGTGCAGCAGGGCTGTGGAGGGGCCTCCCTGTCCCGCAGGGAGGGCAGGAGGCCGGCAGCTCCGAGCCCCGAGGAAGGGGCGTGCGGAGGCCTGACGGTGCAGTTCCAGTGAAGAGCCATCACAGCGCGTGTTACCAACTGCTGTAGGATCAGTAACTCATCCATTAATCGATGGACGGGTCTCAGACACACACCAAGTGACCCTCTAGCAATTATGAGGGAATTAGCCCTCTGATCATAGTGGAACTAAGATGTGCAATCTACAGAAACATTAAAAATCCAACTTTGCAAGTCACCTCGATGTTGTGAAGAATTAAAATTCATTTTAGAAGAGTTCTTAGTTCACATTGTTGCGAAAACCAATTGTGAACCATTTTCAACCCATGCAGCATCTTCCCAAGTCATGCTAATGTCTCCCAACTTTGCCAAGCAACAGATGAACAAGGTCTACGAACTTTAGATTCACTGACACTCATCTTATGAGCAGGGAGGTCCACCTCTTAACATCAAGAGCTTGTTTCAAAGTGTTGTTCCACACAGAGATGGGAATAAAAAAAACCTGTGGTTGCTCACCAGAAGGCCACCACAAAAATCAGAGACTGATGTAGTCTACAATTTTCACCCACAGCGAGATGGAAGAGAAGGTTTCAACCTCTAGCTACCACGTTAACACCAAGAGCCAACTCTGAAGCAGATTCCAGAAACAGTTCCCAGCTACAAGCCCCAGAATTTCTTACATCAGCCAAGGTGGAAGGTGGGCTGCTTAGCCCATACTACAAAGGTGAATGTTACTGCTTCAGGATAACTGCATACTGAAGACCTAACAGCAAAGTTTTAAGCTGTGGTAAGACAGACCAAAGGTCTTCATTAGGAAGACAAGGATCCCACTCCAAGAGGAAGGAAGACATCATGCTAGTTCCCCACTGCTGGGTACAGGATGGTTTGGGAGCAGAATGGGAAGACATCATTTGGCTCTTCCATGAGGCCAAAGCTTGAAGAAATCCATACAGGAAACACTTCCTCCAAAACTGACACTGGCAGCATCACTACCAAGAGTGGATTATGCCGTGCAAACAGGACTGGCCTCAAGCAGAGCTGCTTGCTCTTCTGTTATGACACACAGACACAGACAAGAAGTCCTTAATGTTAATGCATTTAGAGGCATTCTACAGATGCTGCAAGACAGCACACAGGAGCACACATTAAGCATTACACACTCTCCCTTCTCTAGTGCTACCGATACCTAAAGATGCTTTTGATTAAGCAGCAGCTTACCATGTTCAGTTGCTTCTGTATTCATTGTTTCTACGTCTGCATCATCACACATCTCTTCGTCCTCATCCTCATCATCCTCACCATGCAGTTCTTTTGCAATGAGCTGCCTTGCCAGCTTGATATTTCGCCCTTCATTGTAGTGCATCTTTCTCTTCATTTCAAACTGTTTCTTCTTTTCTGTGAACAAACAAATCTAAATACTGAACTGATACTTCAGAGACACACAAACATCCGCTACTTGCCAGTTTCAAGACACTTTTAAAATACATTCTTTACATCATCAAGCAACACTGGAATTCATACTGTGTTATTCAAGAAGTGAAATGTTCTATCAAACAGGTCTGACCATCAGGCTAACAGTTACTAGACTGAAACGGCTGCAGTGTGATTAAAAGCACATGCCTGCAAGCAAGAGTAAGTGTGACCAAGAGAAGCACCTAGGAACCATATAAGAAACTCCAATGTTGCACAAGTCTTGCTTTAAGCATACTTATAGGCAAACTGAGATGACATTGGTAGAGTAGAAAATGAACTTTTGCAGATGTCTAACTTGCATCACTGATAATTGGTCTTCAGTAGTTAGCCAGCAACCACTTTCAAATACAGAAGAAAGTATTTTCTACTTTTCCCATGGTTTGAAGCCCAACTTTACTCCATGTATCCGACATTCCCATAACAGGTGTAACAGTAACTCATTCTGATCAAAACAAACTGCTTCTTGGCAGTCCCAACACTGTTTTTGTCTTCCTCACCAGAACTGTCAGGTTATGCTCAAAGCTGATGAATGGCATTAGGAAAGATGAGAAGTAACAGCTAGATAACAACAGGCTGGAAACCTTAGAAGTTTTATTGTTTGACTATATCCTCAAAATGTTCTATCTCAAGCTAAGGCAGAAAGGCATCTCTGTTGAAGATGCATTAGGCACTTGGCTTCAGAATATTTATAGGTTTCTTGCTACACCCATCTGCCAGCCGGATTGAAACTAAAATAAAACCAAAAAGCATCTGTATATTTCTAAGCAATCAGCAATGCTTTATTTGCACAGTATTCATTAAATTGTTAGTTGTACTTGAAATCTGTCCCTATTAAGGAATATTTCCTCATTCCTCAATCCAAAAAAAAAATGTCATATGAGAAGCTGAGATTTCTTTAAAGCAATTTACACAGATTAAGCTTGTATACAAGGGGTCATCCAGTAGCATCACGGTTCCTCTTTATATGTGAATCCCAAATCTAACAGCCCTAATTGTACAGAATATTTATTTGTCATCTTTTACTCACGTTTGAAAGGCTATATACATCTCCACTTTCAAATGACACCTTTCTACTACATACACCACACACACTTATGCCTACCTCGTTCCTCAGGTGTTAATTCTTCGTCTTCATCCTCCTCCTCACTGCTTTCCTCCTGCCTCGCTAGGATCTTAGGTCCCTTACCTTCAGCTGCAGCTGCTAGTCTATACAAAGCAGATAACAGAAAATGTTGAAGAAGCAAATTTTCACAATTTAAAACACCTTAAATTTCAGCATACTCATATATACTTTGTTCAATACTTTTGCCATTTTCATGTGTACAAACATACTACATGACATGACTTTCATTCCAGTGGCACTATTGGCAAAAAAAAACCTACTTTGTTTAACCGCAATTATCAAGAATCTGACTTTTAAAAACAGCAACATCTTTCCAAATAGCAACTACTTCTACAGAGATTAAATGATATTAACAGATCGTCTCTTTTCTACGTCAATACTTACTTTTTACTCAACACATCTGCTTTTAAGGGCTCATTTGATTCTGTATCACTCACTGCATCCTCATCATCTTCTCCTACCATGCTTTGAAGGCAAACAAAGAAAGCAGACTTAATAACTTGCTGCTCAGAATTTCTGATAAAACAATCAAAACTTTATGAAACGCAAAATTAAGAGGCTCTTTTATAACTTCAAGAGTTTTCTGTGATTCTAAATTCAATTTAAACATGTACATAAATGACAGCTTTTTATACGTTCATATAAATGAAAGTTATAAACCAAAAACCCAATACAATTTAGGAATATTTATTCTAAATAATATATTCTACATTTAATAATGTAGATTATTTATTCTAAATATTCTACATTTAATAATGTAAAGCCTAATGCACACAGATCTTACAAAACTCACTCACCTTTTTGGCAATAGTGCTCAATAATAACTATAAGCCTATATTTAGCAACTCTGTAAGTCAAATGTGTTGCATATATCAAGTAGGACTGTACAGTCTATCAGCTATCGTTTCAGTAAATATTGCCTCATCCAGAAGGCCATCTTCGCTACAAACCTACTACTATATTGATTAGCATCAAAGACCAAAGTTTT
>JAVCKT010012360.1:0-20904 GCA_032273925.1 Rhynchotus rufescens | reverse complement strand
AAGAAAGAAAATTTCTCCTGAATTTAAGTGCTCAGTAAGAGACAGGAGGGATTAAAAAAAAGGATATACAAGAGCAGCATTAGAAAAGGCAAGGGTGGAGCTCTGAACGGCACAAACATCCCCTATTTCATCAGCATACGAGCAACAAGGGAGATTTGCCTTCATACTTTTGGAGGCAGTCAGGAAAACAGCTCCAGATAGAGGCAGCCTGTTTGCCACTAATATTCACTTTTGCCAATGGATCAGCTTTCACATCCCATCTAGTGTGAAATCCTGGCCTCCACTAAACAGGGACTGCTGTTCGGCCCAGGGAGGCTGTGTAACAAACGGGCATTTTCCAAGAGCCGAAACCCACAGGCACTGAATTCATGATGTGCTGTGAAAACAAGGTGCCAGTTACACATCTAAGGGCTAAAAATGCCAGTGCAACAACTCAGTGTCTTCTCTGTTGTCCATTCTGCCTACCTGACCATCCCTTTCACTACTGCATTTTGCCCATTTCCAAGTTTCCACTTGAGATGTTTGTTCTTTTTCAATCCCTCTCTATTCCCCTGAACTTTTCATTTCCCTGAATATTTCACTCCTCCCAATGCCAGCACTTGCAGCCAGCCCAACTGCTGTCAGCACAGGGAGGTGACACGCTCCTATTTAGCACAAATTTGGTAAAGGAAGTGTTGTTTCCAAGGCTAAAGGTTAGAAGCAAATACTTGCCCTACCAATATGTCTACAGTACACAGTATCTGAGGAGACTGAGCAATAAATTCTTTTACTGAAGACGTACGATCCAAAGTAATCCAAAATACATGATGGCCAACTCTGCAAAGACCTTAAATGCTTGTGCATCTTCAAGGACACTAGTAGCTCCAATGACTTCCACAGAACATCTACAGTCTCAGACAAATTATCTACCTACATACTAGGGAGAGGTAAGGATGTTCAGTAGGGGATATACATGTGAGAAGTGCTTGAACCATGAAAATATATCCAATTCTATGGCAGAATTATGATAGCTGTTGAAAACCATGAAGTGGTATTGAATGGCAGCCCATGACAGTCAGCCAAGAAGACTACCACATGCAACTGAAGCTGCCAAGGGATTAAGTTGGGTCAAATGTAATTACGCAAACTGGAATCTGACCAAGGTACTAGCTGGTTTAAGAAAATTATGAGAAGTGATTATAAGTTTCAGAGATAGAGTCCTTCTTCTGTTAATTATTTAGTGAGTCAGTCACTGAAGTCTCAGAACTGTGAGAGACTGAAAAGGGGAAAATATGAAGCACAACCATAAAAGGCATTAGAAGCGGATCAGCAAATGGCTTTGTTCTCCAGGCCAGTGCTCACTGCACATGGGCACAGAGGTCTTCCATGTTCATGCTGAGAAGTGGCATTAGTTCCTTTGATACCTCTGGGAGGAAGCATTCAGGTTTACCAACATCCCACCGTCAGAAGTCACAGACAACAGTTGAGGAACTTTAGCATGTCCCAGCCAGGTCACACCTAGCTCCAAATCCAGCTCTCAGGCAGGCAGTGCTCCTGCTGAAGGAAGGAACGCAAACAGTGTCACACGGAAGCTCATTTAGCTCCAGAGTAACGTTAATCTTACTTGCCAGTGGTGGCTTCTTATCTACCTGAAAAACATTATTTGAGAAGCAGTCATTATTATCTAGGAGGTAGTTCAATGTGACAATACGGAAAGGGAGATGAACATTTTGGCAGTTTTATGCAGTGAACTGTCCAGAGGATGTGCATTACATAAATCAAATCTTTCACTGATGAGGAAAATGAGAGGGATTAAATAACTACCTCCTCAACAAGTGCTGTACACCTTGAGTTTCAAGTGCCATGGTTTGCTCTGGAAGCAACAGCAGGTGAACACACCACACCACTACAGAGTGCCAGATTGATTTGGTGCACCTCTTTTTTTTTTTTTTTCTTTAAGAAAACAAGCCAGGAAAAGGCAGACGTTTCACAGCACAGATTGATGCAATTTGTGATAATGGTCTAAGTGCAGGCAGATATAAGCAGCAGTTTGATTCTGTTTACGGAGATCAGTCAGTGGAGAATGAGGTGTGGAGGAGCTCGAATGCCAGCAAGGCACAGACCTTTCCCCTGCCACAGCAACACCTCCCTTGGGCTGCTTCATGGCCAGCAGGACAAGAGCCAAGGGCACAGGAGAAACAGTCTCCCGGCCTTGTAAGAGCTCCCAAAAGCTGGGGACAAGCAACTGTGGAAAAAGCTCAAAGCCACACGCTAGAAGACAATCAGTGCCCTTGGATCTTCCAAAGACACAGTTGCTCAAATCTAGGAAGTCTCTGACGAGCATGTGCAAAACTGCTACTTTTTTGTCCAAATGTAGAAACTTGGCCAAGCCTTCAAGAAAGTAAAGAAATCAACATCCTAAATCCCTTATCCCTGTGGCTTCTCTGACTTAGGAATTCACCTCTTGGAGTCCTCAGGCACCGTGTACATGGCAAGGACACAGATTTGTTTTTTTCTAAAGAGGAACAAAACAGCTCTCCGATTCTTCACATTCTTCCCAACCAGCCATCTCCAAAGTACTTCAACTGCTTTAGCTGGAGCCATCAGCAGAAGGAGGCTTTGACAGATGGAGAGAGCCAGGAGAGCTCATCCCAGCGCTCATCCCTTCCTCCCTCTGCACGAGAGCCAGAGCCACGTGTCCCTCTGGACGGAAAAGCCAAAGCCAAGAACCTAAGGATGACAGAAAGCGTTTTTTTCTAGCCTGTCCATGCTGACCAGGGCTCTGCAGCATCGCACCCTGATGGGGCAGGACGATTTTGTGCTGGACAAGGTCATAACTAAGGAGAAGACAGTGCAGAGGCCTCCGGGATGCACGGAGCGAGGCCTCCCTAGAGTCCAAGTGGTAATTAACTGATATTGGTAATGGCCTCTAATGCTTGAAATGAAGTGCAAGGAAATGGCATGAGGAAGACTAATGCCAAGCAGTAATAAAGATGGAGGCCAGGCTGTTTCTGAAATAATAAATTTTTACTTTTTTTTACTAATTAATAAAAAAAAAAAAAAAAAAAAAAGTTTCGGCACGCGGGGACATCCTGTTCATTGTATTAAATTAAAGGGATGATTCAAAAGGGAACAGCTTTCAGTAGGCCGGGGAGAGGGGAATCGATTTCAGGTTGCCACGGACAACTAGGCTGTCTCCTGTAAGCCTAAATCTGATTCAGCTCCACGAACCCGACAACTACACATTCCTTGAAATGCACCATACACACTCTCTCTAAATAAGTAAACACAATAAAATACAGACTCTGGTCATCTCCCTGCTTAAGGACACGCTCAAACCTGCTAATTACTGCAAAATGCAGGACAGAGTTGAATCAGCAAAGGTTTTCGAACTACAAGTTCAACACCTTGTGCTGACTTATAGGGAAAAACATATTTAATGACAGCGTGGCATTTGGCAAAACGAACCAGAATAGAGCACAAATTCATCTCTCTGAGCGCTTTTATGTTTTGGGTTTACAGCTATGTGTAAAACCATGCAGTTGAGCTACTGCAAAGCTCAAATAGCAAAGGCTAGAGGCAGCTCAGCCCTAGACCTTCACCCATACCCTGCCCAGTTCCTGATGGGCAGCTCGGCTACCTCACCTTTCGTGGTCTTTGAAGAAGAACAATACTGGGAACAATACCCTAGAAGCAGCCAGGCAGCTGCTTCATGCAGCTACTTCAGAGGGAGGAATCGTGAGGGACACGACAGCCATTTCCAGGCCTTGGCCTGACAACTCTCCGCTTTCCACACATCACCAGGGATGATACAGTCACACACAACCAGAAGAATAATTTTGTTCCTACAGTGTCACTCAGCTCAGCAAGCCTTGCAGTTCCCATGGGCATCATCAAACCAGTGCCACGCAATGAACACCCAGCCACCTCAGCTACCCAGAGCTGAAAACAAAGGGTAAGAGCCAGACACTACATCCAAAGTTAGAGTTTGGAAAGTTTGAAGGAGAGGAGTTCCAGTATTTGATTTTGTACCTTTCCCCAACAGCTGTTAAGCCACCACATAAATCCATCTAGATCAATCTCTACATCAAGACAGCAGGAAACATTGCCATCCTACAGTACTATGAGTCTTAATTTTTATGGAGCGGTTGATGTTTTTCCAATGAAATGTACCATTAAAATAGAAGATTTTATTAGCAAAATCAATGATGTGTGCAGAGACAATCCCCTGTGGCTTTAAAAAAAGAAAAAAACCTATGAATACTTATAAATTTGATAGCAATACAGAAAGCTGTACAATTATTATAGTTGTTCTACAAGATTCTCTAATAATGATGGCCCCTGTTTCTGGTAAGTCACCTTAAGGCAATCCACAGGAGAAAAAAAAAAAAAAAAAAATCAAAAACCCCAACATTTCTCCCGCTATGCTTGTTGTGCTTGTTGACTTCTCAGCCCCAATGCCCTCCTGCAGCTGGAGCTTTGCAGCAGGTCAAGTTGGGGAGTCTGCTGGGTTCTTCCTCCAGTGTTTTGCTTAGTACCTGTATCTATACATCCACAAAGGTCTAAGGTATATTCAGAGAACAAAAACAAAGTCTCTTTACTCCACTTGACTTCAAACAACCTCCAGATGTGTGTGGGGATAGATGAGGCAAGATCAATCAACAGATGTTTGCACTAGCCATAAATTTGCTATTCCTTCCTCTTTCTTCTACCATCTCAAACTCTTCTATTATCCTCTCTGGATAATTTACAGTGCCTGTTGCAAAGGACAGTTTTTGAGAAGAGAGGCAACATACACTTGGTTATGTAGAAGTTCAAAGTGCTGAGCCATGCATGACCTGCAAGGAGAATGCTGCTATTTTCCCCGCATATATGAAAGGGCTTTGCCCTCATGCAGTACTGGAATCTGTCATCATGAAACACCCTCCTATTATAACATGGCCCAGAGGAGCTACTATTTTAGGCCTACTAAAGTGCTTGGCTTTACAGGAAAGCAAGAAGGCAAGTAACGTGGAACAACACAGATGTCAAGTACAGAAACAGATGGGATCTTCACAAAACTACACATATTGCATTCGTCAAGTACTAGGACAGCCCCTCCTCTAGACGGGAAGAGATGGTGCAGAAGATGGATGAAAGGAGCATGTGGAATTAAATAGCATCATCACCTCCACAAGAGCAGTAAAGAAACAATAAGAAATTGCTTGCAAAGTATTCCAATCACAATACAACAACGATTCAGAGTTGCTGTTTCCCCCTGCTCCCCTGCCCTACTAAGAAATGGTATTTTGGGGTAAAAGACAATTGCTCAGTTCTCCCACCTGTTTGGTGAAACACTGACAGCATCAATGGAAGGTGCATCAGAAAACACAGTTCACATCTAAACCATGGTCTTGGAAAAGTTTTCTCTCTGGAGATGAGTGGAAGCAAGGCTGACTGCAGTGTTTCTGTTGCAGTGGCCCCAGGTGCTGGCAGACACAGGCCACACACAGGCAGTGACCGATTCACTCATTTGTGGCTTCCAGTCCACAATTTGGCTTCTAAATACTCTAGCAGAACACATCACTTACACTGATGGTTTGGTTCCTGTGTTGTTTGAGGAGATCTCTTTGCACAAGATGAGTCAACGCCAAACCTGAGTGGATAGATTGACTGGACCTTTGCTACCCATAATCATGAAAGGATCCTAAACACGGGGCTTCAGAACTTTGGATGGGCTTAATGATATTAGGCTCCATATCTAGTAAGCACAGGAGTCATATTTCTTCCCTAAGGCCCTAACTTGCTGAAGGACATCACCTGAGCAGCCTTTTGCTGAATTCAGCCAGCCATTCATGTGTGCAGTTACTCAAGCAATGAAGGTTGCACGCAGAAGGAAACCTGCGGCCAGACTATGAATGAAGTAAGCTCCAGGATCGATTCCCTTATCTACCCTCTGCCTACCACTAACTGGAAGACGCTATTCAGGGAAAATATAATTTAAAGGCAGAGGCTAATGATGAATCAGATTGATTTTTCAGGCAAGCAGGACAAGAAAAAAAAATGCAATTGCAGTTACCTGCTTGTAGCTTGCCAAGAGTCATACCAAGTTTCAGGACAATCTGACTCCTCTCCCCTTCATCATCTCAGCCCATCTCCTTCCTCTGTTCCCCACCAAAGACAGAAAAACCCTTACAAAAAAGAAATCCACTTACACGAGACAGTAAGTGTTGTTCGGAGCCAGTTCAACACTGGCTTCCCTCTCCCTGCTAAACAGTACAGAGTCTGAATTAATGGATGTGCAGAGGGTCCACTCTCTGGGTAACAGCAAATTCCAAGTGTGCAGTTCTGAGGAATGCATTGTATGTCTGGTATTCAAGCTGTGCTCTCTTTTCCTGTTCCCTCTTTTTGCCGTATATGGAGCTGAGCGCAGCAGGCTGGGTCACGGAGTGCAGCCCTGCATACTGAACATCTTGAGATTTCCAACTCTGTTTGTCTTTACTGGAAACCCAATCAATCCATCTAGGAAAAAGGCTAGTAAATATACTGCAGGGTGCGTCAAGCTCCTGACATAAAAGGTAAAAGAGGAGCAGGCTGTACCAGACCAGCCTAGCAAGGGTTCGTGTGGAGGGACGCATGCACAGACACACACAGGCAGTCATTTTCTTGGGTTAGCACAATACTAATCACACCTGCACAGGAAAAAGACAGCGTGGCCTTCAGTAATAGAATCTGGCTCTAGAAAGACTCTATCAGCTTATTCACAGAGAGGTGCATCCTCTCTAAGCTCACAGATCTATACCACACAAAGATTAAAAACAGGAGTGTGGGACTGTGCATTAGAGATGCAAGTCACTGGGAATTCTTCCTGAAGTCCTGACAACCTCTAAATTCAAACCTATGGCAGTAGTTTAAGGAGCACATTGAGATCTCCATACCCAAGATGCAGTTACAATATCACACTCTGAAAAACAAACTCTTTTTGGCCATTCCTGTGATCTGTAATGAACAGATTGTATCCCACGGGCACCCAGGATTTCGCAGGAACAGAAATGGAAAACAGCAGTACTCCTCTTGCAAGCACAGGTAACCCTAGATCACTAATACCGAGAAATACCAACTGCATCAAGTCCAGCTTCTCAGTCCATTACTGTATCAGACGGTCATCTCTCATTCCACACTGCAGAGGAAGGTAGTGACAAAAGCCAGAGGGATGAGACTAATGTACAGTCAGTCACCATAGGGATGCTGCAAACACCCCTAGAAAAATGGGCTGGCACAGGAAGGAATCTCACAGATTCCTGTGCTACCTGTTCAGTCCGGGCTCTTTCTCCTATACAAAAGGCCTCATATCAAGCTCGATTTGTGCAATCAGTTGGGCTGGGCTGCTCCTTGCTCTTTGGCTAGTTCACAGCTCCTTGCTTTTGCGTGCTTTCCTCAGCCAGGCATCCAGATCTCAAATTAGGTCCCAGAACCACCCAGAAAGGAAAGGGGAACCCTACAGAAATCAGCAGAGGAGGCCAGTACTGGCCACCAGCTTAGTGAGCTGAAGGAGGTCCCAGGGCAGGGACAAGGAAGGCAGCAGGACCACAGAGCTAGAGCATGAGGGAGGACCTCATGATGTGCATTCCAGCAGAGGTAGTCATCCAAACTGTCCAGCCGACCCCAGCCTGAAGCTTAAATGGACATTATCCTCCACCACAAGCCCTCTCACAACACTGCTGCATCTTGCCAAGCGGCTCCCAAGTTTTATCACAAAGACTGGCGCCTTTCCCTGGTGAACCAGGATTGCTGCTGTGTCGAGCAGGCAACTGGGAGTCTTGGGCTGTGATTCCACCCTGCAACCTTCTCGCGCGGGTCCATTCCCATCTTCTCCAGCTGAGTGTTCCCAGCTGGCTTACACGTGCATGAACACACTTGCACTGGGAGAACGGAAGTGCAGTGGCCAGAGACCTCTTCAATCATTTCTGCCACTAACAGATTCATTATGTGGAAATGCAGTCTCAAACTTCCAACCTCATGCGTTCAGATGGAGACAGAGATGGGTGCTCCAAAGCACCCAGGGAAGTTACTTGAATGGTCACCAACTATTCAAACTTGCGTGGAGGGGAAGATTTCTAGCCTCGTTAACAAGAGCCTGAAATTAAAAGCAGAGCCTGTAGCACAGCTGTGATTCCAGCTACCCTGCTGCTGGTGTTAACAGCGTGGCTTTATTATGGTCAGGGATTAAAAACAGCTCCGGCAATTAAAAAAAAATAAAATGAAGGAAAGGAAAGAGCAAAAAGAAGAAGAGTCACCACCACCAAGAAAAAATGGTAAAATAAAAAATTCCTGTGGGCTGGAATTATTAACAAAAAATAGTCGTGTGCCATGAGGAGCATGAGTGAATGCTTCCTTCTCTGCTGCCAGGCGGCCTTTTTTCCACACATGCTTCCCAAGTATGTTGGGAAGAACAGGAAGTCATCCTGCTGGGCAAGGTTCAGTAAGAGCCGCCCTCGGCCCCGCTGCAGGATCCCACCTCCCTTGTCCCCAAGCAGAGGCTCTGCTACGACTGAGCTGATAACTTGAAAGTGGGATTTTTGCTGCCACTGCCTAAATGTTAAATCATAAAAAATAAATAAAAAAGGAGGAGAACAAAGAAACAAAACAAAAAGTCTTCCAATAAGTCTTCCAACAAATGACTAATATGCCTGGGCCTTCCCAGGAGCCACGAGTCTTCTCCGAGCAGGGTGAGATGGTTGAGGGTTAAGCAGCAGGTAGGATTAGCAGCTCCACGCGGGCTACTCCCCATCCCCAAAGCTCATCAAAGCCTCTTGCGAACCAGGAGAGCTTGCTGGGCACGGAAGAGGCAGATGAGCAAAAGCCAACCCACGTTAGCTCAAGGTGAGCTGGTTACCCAACCATTCCTCAAAATACCCTTACCCTGCGTGCCACGAGGCCGGCCCACGACAGCCCTGCTCGGAGCAGGAGGTGCTGGGCTGGCAGCCCAAGTGTCTCAGCGGACACCTCCGACCACCGTCCTCCTACCTGCTCTCCGGGTCAGGGGTGGGAGTAAAAATAGAGGAGGCAGCAGCAGGGGGTTAAGTGTCAATTAAGGCGTTTTTCACAATCCTGAGCCAGCTCAGCAGTGTGGGTTAATCCTGTGCGAGGTCACTTGATATAACTGATATACAACACTGGGCACCATCGGCCGAGGATTTGGTCCATTTTCTATTGAAAATAATAATCATACATTAAAGGGGAAGAAGTAGTAAAGATAGGTGAGCCCTGGGTCCTCCCTTTCCTGTAGCCACATACAGAGATCAGCACAGGAAGGTGTTGACACCATGTCCAAAGGAAACCAAATCTATCTATCTATATATATATACACACACACACACACATTTTATATATATTTTTATATACTACATATATACAATTTATTTAAGTCCAGACAAGTGAAGCAGAGAGGAGTCAAGCAGCTTACTGCAAACCTCTCCATAAGTCAAGGTCAGAGCCAAGAATAGAGCTAGGTGCTCACACACTATCCAGGACTCCAGGAATGCAGGGGGCATGAAGTCAAGGCGTATAAAGCCACTGCTTTCGGGCCAGGTCCAGGTAAAGTTATAACAAGGCATGGGTTTCGGTTGGTTAGTTTTTGAACAACTGCAATATTACAGGGGAAAAAAAAATGAATTTAAATGTCCTGAAGCTAACAGAATAAGAACCCAGTGGGAAGTCAGGTCAGGCAAAGAATGAATTAACCTTTCCTCAGCTGGTCACTGTTTTCACCTACTGCAAATGAACAACCGTCTCTCCTCAACCATCACCCAGAGCTGATGGGAAATTCTGGCAAAGAGCAGCAGGGTAAATCTACTCCTGCCAAGCCAGTCTGGAGCTTGCTGGGTCCCTATTCTCTACTCAGTATCTTCAAGAGCTTGGCCAATGCTGCCGAGCTTTGCAGGTGACTTCACCGCGTATCCCTGCTGCCAAGGGCTGTCACAACTGCAGCGCTTCCAGGATGTGACTAGAAACCCCAAGAAGGTCAGAGTCATCCTTAAAAGTTTGCTCTGTGCAACAAATTCCTGCAGGCAAAGCAGAGCTGCGATGCTCCAAAGCCAACTTCCCAACACAACAGCAGTGATCTGCACCTGGAACAACAGACTCGGATTCCTCCAGTGGTTTCCCATGGAGTGACCCTGGATGTGCTCGGCTCGCACCGCTATGGGTGAAGGTGGCAGGGAGAGCGGGCACCAGAATCCCAGCCCCTTCCCTGCCCTGCGGCAAATGCAAAATTTCTTCCAGGGATTCAAGTTCCCCTACCAGATAACTATAAAATGAGACAAAGTGGTTGCTATTTTTGAAGACAAAAGGGTGGATTCAGGTGAGTTTTTGCTGCTGTAATGAAGGAAGAGGAAGACTGCACCCAGTGAAGAGGAACACTTATATGACAACCCATGTGCCTAGACAGCTGTTCACAGAAGCAGGCCAAGAACATTTTACACTACTCATTTTCGTAAGCTCAGAAACTCCACGCCAGGCTGTGCAAACCCGTTACAATTCCCTTCACTGCACGGCTACAAACTGCTTCAATATAATTGTACCTGAAACCGTGTCCACAGAAATATCACAGCTAAGGTGGCAAGTCCCCAGCAACTACACAGCTGTCTGCACTATGTCCAGGGCTGGTTTGACAGCATAAGAAAAAAAATTTTCTTTTTTTTTCTCCTCCCAGCATAAGTCTCTAGTACTTTGAACATATTTAAATTAAAACTAATAAACTCCACTATAGACTCTCTTTCTTAAACTCCAAAGCATTTTCTAAATACCAAAGTGACTGCAACCAAGCATCACTGTCACTGTGGCTTAACAAATTTGGGTTATGTGACTTCATAGTGGTTTCACTTAAAATATTTCACTTGACATTTGCACCAGGCTAGAAGCAGGCACAGCTGCCACAACTCGGCCACCATTCTGCTGTGATAATGCATCATCTTCCCCTAGCCTAGCAGCCCCTGGAAGAAAAGCATTATCCCCACCTGACCAATGTGGAAATGAAGATTCAAGAAGAGCAAACCATGAGAAAAGAGGGAAAGCAAAGAAAGAACCAGGTCTCCTCCAAAGTTTCAGTGACAAAGCCACTAACTGCTGCCCAGGAAAGCATCAGCATTGGAGCCAATGGTCCCTGTGATCTAAAGCAGTTTTAGAATTAGCTTTTGAGGGTTTTAATGGAATTTAGCAAGTTATACAATTTAATATATCAATCCTATCAAGGATTTGTACCTGCTCTGTACCTACACAATGGAAGACTACATTCATTGCAAGTGTCATAACACACCTACAACACACTATTACCTCATTGCACAGAAGAAATCCTAGGCACGTGTAGCAGCAGCAGGTTGGCAAAGCACCACAGTGAAGGAAAGAACTGAGGCTTGCTCCACTCTCCAGCCTAACACATCAACACATGCCTCCCAAAACCCAGGCCTTTTCAGACATTTTGGGCTGACATCTCCAAAGCTTTCTCTTTTTAAAGCACGCAAGTCGTAAGGAGCTATGGGCACCTGTGAGCTGCTGCTTCTCAGAGGGACAACACACGACTGAGCAGCGTCTCTCAGCAGGACAAAACTGGTAGCTCACAGTTTTTGCAAGTCTCCTCATTCTCTAAAAGACAGTTCGTGGTCTGTCTTTCTAGACTGGGAAATCTACTTTTCCACCAGTCTTCTCATAGAAACAGACAA
Organism: Rhynchotus rufescens; assembly: GCA_032273925.1. Classification (NCBI taxonomy): domain Eukaryota; kingdom Metazoa; phylum Chordata; class Aves; order Tinamiformes; family Tinamidae; genus Rhynchotus; species Rhynchotus rufescens. The sequence goes on along the minus strand of JAVCKT010012360.1, from coordinate 9,226 downwards.
ACATCTTATCCAAAGACACACAGGCTGGTAAATATTGGAGAAGGATGTCCAGTGATGCTGCTCTCATCTTGCTGAACAATTAGTGGCACTCAAGGACTTGAAACATTAGCTGACAGCTTCTCTCAGCTAAGGGAATGGGTGCATTCAGGCACCTTAACATGAGCAAACACTCCCCAGAGTGACCTCAAGTTGGTTTGTCTAGGCTAAAATTAGAGAGAGAACTTGACTGCAAAAGCACCCAGCATCATTGCTGGTCTTAGTAAAGCAGGATTTACTACAGCAAGGACTAAAAAGAGGATCTGTCCAGTCTAGAGGCCAGAGGTCCAAGAGACAAGCAACTCGCTGCCTTTCCTAACAACCTGTTGCAGCTGCAAGTGGCTTGGCAGCTCTCCCACGCGAGGGACGAGCAGGGCCACAGACGAGCAGCGGCAGCCCTGCAAGCACCACGAGCGGCATCCGCGGGGCCTGCGGGCAGCGCGGGACGCGGCGCACAACGAGGACACGGGATAATAAGGACTCCGGGAAGCAACTGTGTGATGTCTTTAGGCTCCCCGCTGCACTTCACCTGCCTTGCCAGCACCTTTCGCTTCTCTTTGGGAAGATGAAACGCAGCGGCATTCTGTACAAAAAATGTCACTTAAACTCCTTATTAAATGTAATTTCCTCTCCCACCCATTTTCATTAGCAACACGCAAGCATTCTTCAAACGATCCTGTTATTCACAGGCAAAATGTTTGACTTCTTACAAAGAACGTACATATTAGCACCGCCTGTTGTTATATATGTGAAAAGTTCTACTGAAAATCAATTTAGAAGTAAAGCATCCCCTCCACTTCAATAGGAATTTTCTTAAATAAACCTCATACACAGGGAAACCCATAAGTGCTCAGGGAACAATGCTCATATGGGGAAGAGGGAGCAGTAACCACATTGCTTTCTCCTTCTAGGCAGTGGCTTTCAACTTAAATATTACACAACACACCTGCTCATTATTCTTATTACACCATATTGCATTCAAATACATGCTGGAAGCAACCTATTCATTGCGAAAGGACTGCAGGAAGGGAAAAATGACATTAAAGGAAAGTAATCTATAGTAGCACATTACACTACCCCCATTTCTAACAGCCTGTCGCTGTGATCACACCATTTTAGCTCCAGCAGGATCCTTCAGTGAAACCTCCTCGTCACTGCATTATTCTTGCTATGCTGAGCCCTTTTGAAATGAATGTTACAAATTCCCTTAGTCATTTCAAAAGGACTGGGTTGCTCAGAGCACTTTAACTTTCCACATCATCTTTTCCAATAACTTGCAAAGTGTTAAGGCTGAAACAGGTCATCTTTAGAAAAATATAAAATAAACTGGTACCTGTCCTGGGTAGGATCTACAGACCAGTGCTGTGAATCCCAAAACCAGGTAATAAAAGTATATTCTTCTTCTCAAGTACATGATTAATATGTGCTTAAGTTGCCTTGACTTCTGTGGACCTTAAGTGTGTACTTAGGCACTCTCCTGACCAGAAGCACCTGAACTGGCCCCATTATCAAGGAGCTCTAGCAGTTCAAAGAGTTTAAGCCGAAGTAAAAGCCCCTTTGCCCCATTCCTTCCCTCAGCAGCAACTTTCTTGCTATTGCAGCTAATTGCAAGCAGACTGTTTCTACAGTTTGCCTGACAGAAAAGAACTCCAGCTACATAGGGGCTTGGTTTTCCCATTTTGCCCATTCTCAATGCAAGGCAATAAATTATTATTATATATGTCAGCTTTGCAAACAACTAGAGCACCCACGCTGAGCGCCTTCGCGGGGCATGCTGTTTCTCAGTGTGATCTGAAATAGCCAAGATAATAAAATCCTGCAAAGAGCTGAATTTCTAAGGGAAAAAAAAAAATGATAGGCCAGATGTTGACACTAAGGATTATTCTGCCAGCCCAGAGCAGAGTCCAAACCCGTCTAGGTTAGAGGGCTTCACCCTTCCCAGTTCCTACAAGACCCACACTAATCTATCTGCTCCCACATCCGTGCATCCCTCCACTCCTTGCACTATCCTTTCCAAGTCCTGGTCTCCCATTCCAAAGCATCTCTCCCAAAGCACCCGGATAAGGCATCAACAAGCTCTTCAAAGCTGAAATCAGTGCGGAAAAAGCAGCTTTTCAGAGTAAGATTTCAAGTGTTGTCTTTACGTTTTGGATTTCAGCTCGAAGGCTGCACATAAGCCTGAGCAGGGGTTTCCCCAAATAGAACAAAACCCAATTCTGCCTCAAGTGCTGTTTAGCTGTGCTGGATGACTTTATGTTTACTTGCTCAACCTCTTGGCATCCCTCTCTTTCTCTTGGATGCTGCCCAGTGAAAATATTATGATGAGAATTCTCTGCAGATACCCACCTAAACTCTGCTGCCAGCTTACAGAGAAGAATTGGGATTTGCCCTTTTAGCAAACAGGTATCTGGGTCCTACAGCCCTTTGAATCCTCATTCTCAGACACTCTTCCTAGCTCATGCTGCTGCTTTTTTCTAAGCAGGAAGGGAGCATCTTCAGGCAGCTCTGCGACCCTTAAACGAGCCCAGGATTGCAGCTCCTGAGCAGTCTCTGACCTGAATTCTGTGCCTGTTAAACTAACCCCAAGAATCAGCATGGTGGAAAGACTAAGCCCTTTGCTATACAGCAGGAAAGGACCAGGCCATCCAAATACACATCCCTACTCTACCTGCAACTTCTCTGTGTCTGGAATAAACCTCTGCACAGAGCCCCGACAGGGACACAGGGTTGAAACTGAGGGTCTCCATGCAAGGCTTGTGCTGGACGAGACATAGCGACATAGAGGGCAGGCCTTGTTCCAACTGAAGGTTAAATGCCTTCTTCCCCTTGCAAAGCACACAGCTACAGACATATCTGCTGCTGAGACAAATTACAGGAACAATTAGGGACCAGCAAGAGCTCTGATTCACTCTGCCAGAGCAGAGCACCTTTACTTACAAATATGCCTGCTAAGATTTCCTGTAACTAGGTCAAAGAATCTCCCTGCCATTTCGTACCTCTCTAACGGCTGCAATACCCACTGAACGGAGCATATCGGATTGTCATGGCACAAGGAGGAAGGATGCACGTTTTTCAAGAAGCGGCTTTGCTGCAGCATTAGACAGCAACAATTTATTTCCTTCATTCACTTGTTTGCAGCAGCCTCTGAGGAAGCAGCCCGAGGCGCCGGGGTGTGCGCTGTGGAACAACTGCTGGGGAAAAGGAGCCCCATCCCAGCAAACGTGCCCAGGGGATGCACAGCTTCACACGAACCTTCCACAACAGCACCCAGCACAGTGCGCAAACGAAAGGGAATGGGCAGGTTTGCTGCCTGCATCCTTTATGTTTGAACCCTATTAGGGAAATGCATAGAGACTCCAGTGTGGAGGCTGCCTCCCTCCTGAGCCCTCTGCACTGCAGAACATCATCTTGCTCGGAGCCCGCTGCAAAGCAGAGGGCCCAGGCGTGAGCAGGAGGCAGGCGAGGGCCGGCTGCTGGGCACGCAGAGCCGCACGTACCCACAGGGCTCACATCAACACCCAACTAGGGGCAGAAATAAATCCATGAGGACAAATCATTAAAACCTTCGTGGGCACCCCCCCTGCACCCGCTCCGACTCAGGCCCTATGCCACCTCGCCCTCACGGCTCCCCTTTCATCAATTCTGCATGTGACTCCCCATTTCAGTACTTATCTACAAAAACTCCTTGTATCATCAAGTTCCATGGAGTATCAACAGAGCTGGTCACCAGAAAAACACAGGTAGTGTGAGGAGCACCTGTGTTTGTGTCCCAGTCCCCTACCCACACTTTCAGTCTATAAACAAATGTGGTTTTCAGAAGTTTCCCTTTCTCCTGGTTGCTTTGGGAAAGACTTGCACAAGCGGCTGGAGAAACTGACTGCTCTGAAACACTAAAATGACTGTACACATCTAACACGAAGCAAAACTGAAAAACAAGGTTCCCCCAAATTACAGTGCAAAATTTAGACAGAAAAATACGCATTTTTTTCCTTTCTTTGAAGCCAGTACTTTCCTTTTAAGTACTGGAGTTGCTTGAATTGCGTGCCTGGGACCACCAAGGGGATGAAATTTCCATCTCCGAAGCGTTGGTCTTGCCGGATTTACTTGATTAAGCAGCGGGAGAGGGAAGGACATTACCCACTGCTGACAGCACGCGTTTGCGCGTGTGAACACGGATGAGGATGAGGTGAGATTAGGACAAGCTTGCAGGGATTTATCCCAGGAGGTTATTTATTTCCTGACAGCATAGATTAAAAGGGCTGACTGCCCCTTTGGCATTACGAGCACTCGTGTGAGTTTACAGGCACGTTTCACGTTGGAGGGAAGGAGATGTTACCAGGTAAATACCTCAATAAAATGAACAGTGGCCGCATTCAGGGGCGACGGCGCTTTGCATTCGCTTAGCCCAGTGTCTCCCGGGGTCCTGCAACGCCCTCGCAGCGAAACGCTCTCCTCAGCCTCGCCGGCGTGGGTGGGATGGACCAGGCCCAGCTGACAGATGGGTCTGTTGAGTCAGAGAGGCCGAGCGGCCAGCCCAGGGTCACGGGGTGCTGGGCCGGGAGCTGCCTTCGCCCCGCGGCGCCAGCCCGGCACCGTGGCCACGCGCGGCTCCCACCCCGCGCCGAGCAGCCCACGGCAGCCCCCGGGGCCTGTCCCGCTGCCCCACGCCTCCCTGAAGCTCTCGGGGGACTGAGCAGCAGAAACCAGGCGGCCTCATTCCTACGGCCGCGTTCCTGCCGGCTCCTTCGCACCGTAACACGATTCTCTCATTTCCCAGCGACTGGCTGTTCTCCCTCGGTTCTGGTTAATATTATTTGTGTTTTAATGCTTTCTAGGAACCATTCCAGCTTTACATCACAACAAATATCACTCAGTAGGGGAAACACTTAATCAGTCTGGCCATGCTTTGGGTACTTTGCTTTAGGAACCGGTTCAATTAGTCAGAGAGCAAAAAGCAATGCCTGTCCCACGGCCAGGGTCCTCCCCACCAAAACTAACCCCGTTGGGGACGTGTCCTGGTAGGTCTGAGGGTGGCCTTCCTCAGGGGTGATGCTGGCTTCAATTCTGGCATTGCTCCATGAGTCCTCCAAGAAGCATGAACAAGCAAAATAAAGAGAAACCCACAGAAGCTATAGACGTTTTCCCTTCCTTTTCTTCTTTCCACATATATTGGGTGTTTTTTTTTCCCTCCTTCCTTTTGGTCTCATGTAGAGTAGACCTTTCCACAGCCATCACTGCCCTAGTACATCACACAAAGGAAGGCAAGCCAGTTTTCACAGTGCTCAGGAGATTTCTACAGCTTACTTAGGACTATTGATTCAGGAACTAACCGTAAATCCCGGCCTTCAGAACCTACCCCGTTCCACTCATGCGCCACCAAACCACAGCAGTCACCGCCCTTCTGAGAAGTGCTGAGTGGACCCAGAAACCAGAGGCCAAAAACAGAAGCCCTGGATTTTCTGACTCCATAAGTTAACTTATTCTATAAAATCCTTCTCCACCTCCTGAACAAAGATAGCTGTTTTATGGGATGCTCAAAACGATAGCCTAGAATGGCAGAGCCCAAAGCTGGCAGGAATAAAAAATAAATAAATAAATGAAAAGGGAAAAGAAAACGACACATGAGTATGAAAGACGGGTCAACAAAGGGCTGTGGCAGCAGCAGAGGAGGGCTCCGCACAGCATCGCTGCCGATGCCCAGCGCTGCGAGCAGCTCCTCGCAGCGCCCTGCCCAGGGCGGCACCCCAGGCGCCCGCTCCGCGCAGCCCCTTCTCCGCCTTCCTCACCCTGCCCCGCGCTGCGCTCTGCTTCTCCCTGCGCAGAGCCAGAAGGAGCCCTCGCCAGCTGAGCCTGCAGGTGCTGCTGAATTAACGCAGACCTGGAGCTCTCCTCTGCCCCAGAAACAGCTCCCTGCAAATGCTGGAAAGGGAGGAGGGGAAAAGGAGCAGCAGGAGAGAGCAGGGAACCATCCAAGAAATAATCGGTGGAAGAGAAAAAGAAGAAAATAGTTAAGTGGGGACAGACAAAGGGATAAATGTGGGTTCCCATCTCTGATCTAGGCTGCAGCCTGGAAGGACGTGCCCTTCTCCAGCAGACTGCTGAGGAGAGCCAAGCAGGAAGCCAGATGAAGACGCATTTATGCATAAAATGGTATCCAGAACAAAAGAGCCAATGGATCCTCACAGGGATGAATAGGTTGGCACTCCAGAAGCAGCACAGGGCATGGGGCTTTGGAAGGTATCAGTCTGAGAGCACTTGGGTATCCCTGGGAAGGACCTGGCCTTCTTGGATGCCTTTCCTCCTCAACCCTCCATGCACTTGTCTGGTGGCAGGCCTCAAACATGAGCACAACCAGAGGGCTTTCTCCAGCCCATGATATACCTTAAATAAATAAAAGAGCCCAGAGCACTGGCACGTTAAGGCAACATCTGAACCAGTTGGAGGAGGCTGGCAGCCTCCCAGGTCCCTGGGGAGCAGAGGAGCCTGGCACAGTCGCACGCAGCAAGAACTCGGTGCACGGCTGGAACGGACAAAGCAGCACAAGGCAGCGCTACTCGTTACTACTGCTACTTCACCAAGATCTCAAGGCAACTAATACAGACAAGGGGATAAGCTCAGTCTAACTAGGACAGAGAGCACCTACGTTCACAGTTACCTTATACCTGCTACCCTAAGCACCAGGAAGGCTGTGCTGCCTCGGACTACCTCAGCAGTTTCCATCAGGCTGCTCGCCTTATTTTCCTCCTTGCTTAAGGCATTGTTACTACAGTACCTTAAGTATCATAAGGTATTGTTACTACATACAGTACCTTAAGTATCATTTTCATTCATAGTGAAACCATGGGGGTCTTCCCGCCACAAAACACAGCTCCCTACCTTTCCATCCTAACATCCAACTCCTGTAAGCACACTTCATTCTAAAACGGCCACAGTTGTGTTATAGCAGAGTTTTAGGTTTCTGGTTGTTTGGTTTTAGGGTTTGTGTGTGTGCATTTTTTTGTGTGTGCTTTTATTTCCCAAGTGCTGTTTTTCTGGGTAACACACACCCTGCCCAGGTGTGGTAGGAAGAAGCGGGTAGGCAAGGCTGGCACGTACTGGGCACGGCAACCAGGGAGGTTTAGATGCTGCTCCCTCTCTGTGCAAGTTTGTTCAAAGCAGACCCCAACCCTGCACAGCTTCTTGCACAGTCTGATTTCATCCCTGCACCAGAATGAGCCAGACCAACTCCTCTTACCCACTTTCAGTAAGAAGTTGTTTTCTCCAGCTGGCAGGGAGGTAACCAGATGAGCAAAGAATTCTAGGTCAGCTCCTCGCCTGGAATTCTACCTGTTGTTTGCAGTTTGTGCATTATTTACTCTCACAAAGAGAGAGTTAAAAGAGAAAAAGAAAAAAGAAAAAAAGGGAGGCAGAAAAAAATGATCAAGATTTGCTCTTTGTGAAAGGCCAGGCCATCTGAAAGGGAAACATTCACTGTCAGCACTTGGCACCACTAGAAGGGAAAGGGGAGTTCAGTGTTACTCCACGTTAATTATTTACCAGGGGATTTTACTTTGTATAGGCTTTCCGAGGAACTTGTGGCCCACACCCAGCAGCACCTCTGCAAACCACAAGCAATGAGGAAACCAAGGAGGGAGGTGTGGAGGAGACACCTTGAATCAGGAGGTAGCAGGGAACACCGGGAAGTGCTGGATTTTATGAGCCTGGGAACCATGAACACACCAGAATTACAGGGTTACACAGATGAGAGGAGGAGGAAGAGGGAAAACATTTTCCTGCAAACCTACACAGTGACACAGAGCAGCACAAGTCATCTGAGCAGGACGCTCCTACCAATTTATTCCTCTTGAACAACTGGCTCTCACTCCAAATAACAACATCTGGGCAAAAGTTTCAGTCAACATTTCCTTGCTTTTGAAGGAAGGGAGTTTCACATTACACCGTTTTCCTGGAAGGAAAGAGGAACTAGAAACCTGAAAAGTTCAGTTTTTGGAAAAGTCTGTGGGGTTTTATAAGAGGAAGTGAGTGATCTTTTGCTGAAAACAGGACATGATTTCTTTTCCTGTTTCTTTCTAATTTTTCCCCCCCACACACGGCAAAAACTTCCTATTTTCCCAGCCGTTCTGGTTTGCCATTGTGAACAACAGCAGCCTCCTTTCAACCAGTGCCTGGAAGTATTTTGGAAGGTATGCAGTACCCCAGCATTTGCAATATCCTCTTCCCAAGCTCAGAACAAGCCCCTTACTCGTACATACTCATATTCTTATTGTTTTTTCCTTTATGTTAATCATTTTTTCACCCTCTCACGTATTGTTTACCCTCTTTAGAAAGAGGAATTATTGACACTGTCTTGTTTTCACATCAGAATCACTGACTTGTGTCACATGCAGGGCAGACACGTCACTAACCTGGGCTCCTTCCTGTTGCCAACCCAGCAGACAGCTCCAAAGTGGTTTTGTGCAGGTCCTACCCATTTCAGCCACCACCCAACACCATGATCGGCCGTTAGACTTCGGGGGTTGTTTGTTTGCTAACAGAGCAGCATTTTCAAAGCAGAGGACTTTTCTCATTCTCTTGTAAATAAAGTGGAAAAAAATGCCCCCCCCCAAAAAAAAAATCAGTTCATCTCTTTCTCTAGCTCAATGCAACATTGCCTTATGCAAGAGCAACACTTTTCAAATAGATTTCTTTCAACAGTGTAGAAATCTTGCCAAAAAATCCACTAAAATGTTTGGCATATATGTTCTTTCTTTTCCATCACTTTTCAATCATCATCATATAGTGCGTTTGAAAGAGCTGTTCTCATGTGGCTTTTACCAAGCTTCTTCACATTTTATACAACATTCTTCCTCTTAATAAAGCCATGAAGTCTAGTGCAGCTCAAACATCAGCAATGAACATCCCCTAAAGCTGTTCCAGGTTAACACACAGTAATCAGGGGTGCAAAGTTGAGCACTAAGCTTGTAGCTTGCTAAGGTCCATCAGGTTGTGAGCAGAAGCTGCCACAAACCAAAGGAAGGTCAAAGCACTCAAGGCACTGTGCAACATCACCTCCTCAGCTCATCTGAACAGCAGCAAAAGGCTGACATCAGCCGGAGGCAATTTCCAGCTGCCAAGGTGAAATAGTGACTGAAGTTATCATTTTTAGCTCCACATCCCCACACATCCAAAAGCATCTGCAGGAGATGTCCAC
>JAVCKT010012358.1:0-13870 GCA_032273925.1 Rhynchotus rufescens | reverse complement strand
CAGATACCACACACCTTAAATTCCCTTGCATTAAAAACAAACAAAGGCCCTGAACCTCAGCAGGGTATAGAGAAAACCACTAGGGCAGTAGCATTGGCTGCTAATTATAGAGTCCATTGAAAAGAATCTGTTCCTCTACCTGATAAAGGCTCAACCTTGGACTCTGACAATGCCAGCTACCTTGCCAGCTACCTTTTTTTTTTTTTTTAATATTAAATTCATACTTAGAGGTTCCTAGTATTAGTCTCTCTTTTATCTTCCCCTCTCCAGAAGCATAAGGAAATCTGCTGCCCCTTCACCTTCCCTCTCTTTCTTGCAAGTGTCAGCTTTGTCAATCACTGGGAGATGATCCAGCTCATGAAAATGTGTCACAGCAAGTGGAGTTTCTGCTCTGACCTTCAGCTCTGCCCTCTGCAGTGACAAACAAGTTTCATTTGCCACTCAGAGAAATCTGTTTATTTCCAGCAAAATACAACTTTTGCTTCTATGAGAAAACTAATAATAAAAAAGTGATATCCAACAGAGGAAATGCAGTAATTTCCTGATTTTGCTTTACTTTTTTTTTCAGGTCTAGGTACAACGTCTTTATATACAGGAAAAATACATATGAATCATTAAAATTGGAGCAGAGAATCAATCCTTCTATTGCCCTTCATCTCTTATTTGCTGGAGATGGAATGCTCACAAAGAAGACTTATAGTACCAAGGTAGTTGTTCGAATAAACAAAGAAGTAGTTTTTTAAATAAACAAAAAATGCTTTGTTTTCTTTGATAGACTTATATAGGACCTTGTTATTTGCTATCCATGAGTCCTCAAATGATATCTACTTATTTTGAAAATCTAATTTCCAGCAATTGAGGATTGCTATTGTACATGATGATGTGTCCAAAATTCCTGTTGAAATTGGTTAAAGCTGGAGAATGGATGTAGGTGGCTACTATATAATACTGTAGGATTCACTGCCCAAATGATCCAACAACTTAAGGACTGGATCTACCCCCAGAAAGGGTACCAGAACACAGCTTCAGAGGGCTATCAGTATTTGAGTGTGTACCTTAAGGCCACATTTACTGGATGGTTGGATCCAAAACTTTCATTTGACTTCAACTTGAGATTTTTCTGCATGTATGCCAGCCTGAACCCCTACAGGCTTAACTTCAAGCAAACTGATTTGAAATATAGAAACAAGGGAGTACATCTTAGTTAGCAGGTTTGGCAAAATGTAGATAGACAAACTGATTGAGTGAGATCTCTGCCCTACCAAAATTTTCCGGTGCACGGAGTTTCTATCTATATCAATATTTACCTGACTGTGGATCAAATTTCTGTTTTCCATGTGGACAGTACTGGTCACTTTTGTTTGTACTTCCTTTAGGGAGTTTCAGACAATTACATAGTAAAAACTGAGTGGTTTAGATAAAACCACTATTTCATGCTTGCATAATGCATGATTTGCTTGAACCACCACATTGCAGACATCTGTGAAACAGGATAAAACAAATCATAGAATCAATCACAGAATTATTAAGGTTGGAAGGTAATTTAAGATCATTTAGTCCAACCCCCCTGCACATGCACCATGCATACCTAGAGCATGTTATACAGGATTGTGTCCAAGAGGGTTCTGAATATCTCCAGGGAAGGAGATTCTACCACGACTCTTGGCAATCTGTTCCAGTGCTCTGTCATCCTCACTTCCAAGAAATTTTTACTTAAGTTCCTGTGTAAATTGTGGTGTTTCAGTTTGTGGCCATTTCCTCTTGTCCTATTGCTGGCCATCACTGAAAAGAGGCTGCTCCCATTCTCCTCACTGCCTCCCTTGAGGTATTTATATACGCTGATCAGATCCCCACCTTAACCCTCTCTTCCTCAGGCTGAACGGGCCCAGCTCTTTCAGCTTTTCCTCATAGGACAGATGTTCCAGGCCCCTGATCATCCTCGTAGCCCTGCGCTGGACTCTCTCCAGCAGCTCCACATCCCTCTTGTACTGGGGAGCCCAAATGATGAGAAACAAGTAATTAAAAACATTACAACATGAGTCTGAAAGCCTTTTTATTGTTATTTTAGTAACACTGTGCAACACTGTCTATTCAGAAGAGCCAACAAGTGTCCTTCACTAAGAGTCTGACCATACTCCATGCTCTGTAAATGCAGGGGCAAAGCTCGGGCTCTTGGTGGCCCTGGGCAGCCGGGCACAAGGCAGCACCTGCCCAAGCCGGGGCAGAGCCTGTCCTTGATGCTGCTTCTTTGCCTGAGCTGGGAAGGGAACCCAGAAGAGCGTGAGGACTTTTTCCGCCCCCCCGCCGCCCCTCTCCTTTTCCCCCCTTGTTCTATCCGCTTTCTAAACAAGGTCCCTGACCTGAGCACTGCCCAGCACCTCCCGTTCCGACGCAGGACCCTGCTGCATCCTGACCCGTATCTGCTCCGCACAGCCAAGCGGCGCGTGTGTGAAGGCCGGGCCCAGGAAGCAGCACTTTGCAGCCGAAAAGCAGGGCGCCTTTCACCATCCCTCGCCCCCAGCCCTGCCCCACGGTCCCTCCACAGCGGGGCCGGGGCCACCTACCTCCCTCCTGCCGCCCAACTGCTGCACGGACTGGACGTGTGTCCCCGCACTGGGTGTGCTGGTTCGGGCCGCTCCGCTGCTGCACGGACGGTGCTGTGCATGGCAGTTCCAGCCACTCCGCTGCTAACTGCGGGGAGGAGTTTGACAAAAGTTCCCTGTGAAAATAGGAATAAACTTGTCTTTCCATTAAAGCAGTGGGCAGTGGAAGGGATCCTGTCTTTCTTGGCAGGAGGTGTCACTCCACCCCACGCCGCATTGTGCTCAGACCCGGGGGAGCAGGAGCACAGCCCTGACCCCATGAAACAAGGCACTGCCCACAGCAAGATGTGGCTCCTAGAGGGGTGCAGAGCAACCCCTGGCAAATACACTGGCACTGCAGGCTGGTCTGTCTCAGGCCTAGGTGATCGGCTTGAAACTGAACAGCTGCCATAAACCTGCAATCATTTCTTTTGAAAAAACACTGTATATCTCCAATATTTTCATCTCTTCCCTTATGAGGTAAATTTAAGAGATTGCTGCACTAACTACTCTGAAGAAGCTTCCAACCATCACCTTGAATTTCTGTTCAGAGGCTGACACAGGTCTCACCAGGCTCCAGCAGGAGGTCCTCCCTCTGCTCTGCCGTGGGGAACAGCAACACCTCGGACAGGCAGAGGCTGTGATGGGCTGGGCACCTCCAGAGCAGCGACGGTAACTTCGGGAGGGAAAAAATGCCAGACCGCCTTGGGTGAAGCTCTCAGGGAGGCAGCAAGGCTGAGACTCTGCATTAGGCCGTCCAGAGCAATAGCCCCAAACCGAACCACTTGAGCAGTGTCTCTCCAAGGTGCAAGCAGCAGTTTTTGATGTCCATTTAAGACAAACAGGGATTTCCTCCTTCAGAGTTTTCTTTTTCCTACCTTTCCAGGGTTAAAGCAACTACTTCTGAGTGGTGCCATGCAAGTCAGCAGAGGAAGCAGAACGGCTGCTGCAGGACAGCAGCTGGTAGGAGAAGCAAGAGGTGGAGACAGAAGCACCAGCAGCAATGCGTTGTGCAGCTGGGCAAACCCTTTTTAAAACGTCAGTCTTCCCAGGAAGATAATATACCCTCAAAACTCAAACAACAACTCTGGAAAAAATTAATGCAAGATTTAATCTAACTATTAAGCAGTGCAAGCACTAGACTACATGAAAATAATAAGAAAGGACAGGAAAAGATTGAGGCAACTTATGAATAAAACAGTAAGACAAGCAAAACCATTTCACTTCCAAAACAATCTGATCTCCAATCCAACTGGATTTGGAGTACCAGTAACATCTCTGCTTACAGTGTACTAATGGTGATTTGGAATGCACTTGTATTATTGCCAGTGGATTAAGAGGCAGAAATTATGACTACTCATCCAAGAAAGTTTATTAATGGACAGCCAGGACTTTTGTCATACCCGAGACTGAGCTTTTTATTATACCATGTAAACAAAAATTTGCTGAGTATCAGTCTTACCAGTCTTAAACATATTTCTTCCTGTAACACTGTGAAAAATCAAAGACATCTATTAGAACTCATTTCAAAACAATATTCAGAAGTGCAAATTAAACAACATAATTGTAAATAAAGAATTATGTGCATCTAAGTGTTTACTGATTACAGGGAGAGAAAGAACTATCTATACACAGTCCAAGTTAGGATTCAACCTTTAACAATACCGAAACCAAGCTTATGAAGAATGATTTTGAGTCTACTAACCTTAGACAAGAAATTAAGTTGAAATATAACCAAACAGAGGATAACATCATTTTTCAAGTGAAGTGAAAGGCATCAATCAAAGCTGAAGCCAGCTGTACGATTATAATTGTTTGAAATTCAAATATTAGCAAGATGATTCCTTTATGGAACATCACTACATTGTGGGTTATGTACATTCAACAGCTAAATAAACCGAGTAGTTTATAAATTTACTGTAGCATCAAACAAAAACAAAAGAGGAAATTGAACTTGCAGTTTTGAAACCTTTCAAGGTTAAGTATTCTTTTACAGTAATAGTCCATACAGGTGAGTATTTAAACAGCAAAATTCCTCTAAAGCAACTCTCTCCTTTTAAAGCTGATGAATACAATTGCTCTTCCAAAAAATGAATTCATCAGAGACTTAATCCAACAGTTTTTTCATTTCACTGAATCCATCACAATTCCCATACTTGTTTAAAAGAAAGAGGAGAATCTCTTCATGTTTCTTAAGCTGTGAAATAAGGACAAAGAATTAGCAGGAATATTTTCTTTAAAACATGTATGTTTTTAATGTAAAAAAATTAAAAACTTCTTAATATAAAAAGTGTGTATGTTATTTTTAACTGCCAATTTCAAACTAGGGTAGATAGCAAAACTAATCTCAGTCAAGTCCTTTACTAGCTCAGTGAAAACAGAGTTCCTTCCCATGCTAAAACACAAACTCTGTAGATGAAGTATAGTTAACACTTTATTTTTTAAATGAACAGCCTTGAACAGAATTGATAAAATACTCTAGACACAAGTGACATAACTTTCTTTGCCCCACCTGGTTATTTCTTGGAATTTTAGTTCGATTTGGAATCCTCTCACTTCTCTTCATTTGCCCTGTGACTTTGAGTCAATGTTACTGGAACGAGGACGAATGGGGAGGGGGAAACCCTCCCTCAAAGTGATTCGAGAAGTCAGACAAGAAATCAGATGGATCAAACCCAGAGAATTGGATCATCAAATTGACACTGATCTGAAGTTCTTTCCTAAGTATTTCCTAAGTACCATCAGTTAACATTAAAAGCAAGACTTAAAAACAAAACAAACATAAACCAAAAATTTAGAGAAAAGTAACATTTCCATAAGTGATGTTTCTTTTTCCCCTTCTGCCCCCACGAAGGAGCTGTTGTTACACCAGTGCCCATGTCTGTTGAAGCTGCAGGTTCCCAGTCCTAGCTCCATGACCAAAACAATGCATGTTTATTACTACTATTAACTGTGCTACCCAAAATAAACATAGTAAGAAATTTCTTAAATGTGCAGCTGTGAAATGAAAAGCTACAGAAAAAACACAGCCATATTAAAACAAACACACACACCCCAACGCAAGCCAACAAAAAACTCTATCCTTTGCCCAAATGATGCAGCTTATGCAAAATGCAGCAACTACTTTTACAATACACAGAAAAGCAACATTCCTGAGCCTTCATACTTGGGGAAAAAAGTTATTGGGCTGTATAGGTGTGGCAAAATATGGACAGGAAATACATCACAGTCTTGCTCTATATCAGGAGTAAAAAAAAAGTCAGGATACTTTCTATACATTTCATTTTCTCACTGATTCAGCTAGCTATTACTGCCCTCCTGGTCTCTCTCCCTTCCTACTCTGGATTACATTTAAATTCTAGAGAAGTAACATATTAACATCATTTGGACTGAGTCTTACTTGCACACTCAATTCTGCACAGCAACACTTGGTCTCACTCCCACAGCCTACAAAAAGAAAGCAAGTAAATGAGCAAAGCATGTTTGAGCAGTGCTTCCCCTCGGAGGGCTCCTTTAGGCATGCTACATGCACACCTTAAATTCAGAGAGTGAAAATAAGTACCTTGATGAAGAGCAGGCAGGTTCTCGGTACTGCTGTATTTGACCAAGCCCTCTGTTACTAGTTTGTCAGCTACATTCAGACTACCATTTTCAGAGAGTTTCTCCACTACAACAAGATTAACATTTCCACTAATCCCCTTCACTGTAATTGTGACGTGCTTATTCAATAACATTTCTTTTAACATATCTAGCAGCAATGGAGGCCACTCAGCTTTCTTGATTCCTGTGAGATGGAAAAAAGAAGAGGATACTACGAACTTGATTGTGCTATAAACAGGTCCTTTACAGTATCACTTAAATCTTGCACATAACACCATTATATTTTTGAAAGCACAAAGGTTAACCTTTACACTAACAGTTCACAGAATCCCAGAATGGCTGAGGTTGGAAGGGACCTCTAGAGATCATCTAGTCCAACCTCCTGCTCCAGCAGGGACACCCAGAGCACAGGGTGGCATCCAGGCTGGTTTTGAAGACCTCCAGAGAAGGAGACTCCACAACCTCCCAGGGCTGCCTGTTCCACTGCTGCCACCCTCACAGTAAAGAAGCTCCTCCTCACCCGGAGATGGAACTGCCTGTGTTGCAGCTTACACCAATTTCCCCTTGTCCTGTCTCTGGCCATCACTGAGAAGAGCTTGGCCCCTTCCTCCCTACATTCCCCCTTCGGCTACTTATACATGTTGATCATACCCCCGCTCAGCCCTCTCTTCTCCAAGCTAAACAGGCCCAACTCACTCAGTCCCTCCTGGTACGAGAGATGTTCCCATCCCTTAATCATCTTTGTTGTCCTCCACTGGACCCTCTCTAGAAACTCCACGTCCTTCTTACACTGGCAAGCCCAGAACAATTCAGTTAATAGTTTACATTTTGCCTTAGATTTTTTTCAGATCTACCACATAAAAACATTCTTTTTAGAACAGCTTCCACAGAACTATCCACTATCCACAGAACTATCAACTATCTACTACAGCAGATCACCTTATTTGTCTATAAAGAAGGAATAGATACTATAATCAGTATAATCACTATAATAATTATATATTATATATTATATATAGATATATAATATCTATATCTGTTATAGATGTAATAATCAAGAAAATAACCTATCAGGTTTTCTACCTGCAAGGGAGCACTTAATTATCTTAAAAGGCAGCTTCAAGTAGGATTCAGCGATTGGCAAGACGCTTGAAAGTGGTAAAGTTTCTGTATTCCCATAGTCTGCATATAGTACTCTCACTAAGGACTGAGACACTTTTAGAACAAGAGCTCTGTACCAACGACCATCACCTGAAAAGATCAGAACAAAAAGGTCTTAGGCAAAATACTTTTACAGATTACCCTGAGAGCAGGAATATACGTTCAGCTGTGTAGTTTGCCAGGAATGTTCTACGCTTGGTATCTTTTTAAGTATTCCTGTATATACAGGAGGCAACCTGAGAAGAAAACTCACAGAACAAGGAATAATTTCCAATTGTAGCATTCATAAGATGTAACCACTGCTTTCATATTTTTGCCCAAATTATACAGATAGGATTTTTACTACAACATTCTTTAAAAGAGGTCTATACACATTACAGTTCACTACCTTTGTTTCCCCATACACAACTCCTTTCAATACATGAGAGTTTAGAAGTATTTCCTGTCCCAGTTACTCTTAATAGCCAAATATTTAAGTCAGGCGATCAACAGTTCTTGTTTTTAAGTATGTACCTGTGTGTTTCTCTCTCTCTTGATATAGTTTTTTTTTTTTTTTTTTTTTTTCCTTAAGAAGTGACCTAACATATCAGCAGGCTACCCCTGTTCTTAAGGTTCCGGACCTGCCAGGGGCACTGGCACTCCACAAGGCAAACCCCAAGCCACAAGAGTTTCTGTGTCCATGCTGATGCACTGCACACTACCATGGGCTTAACAACTCTGTGACTTACAGTGTCACCAAAACTTATATTTTTACAGTTACTAGCTATTCCCCTCTGCCCCAAGGTGCCACATATTTCGCAGTGCACAACATACTCTGTATTTTCTCTCCTAGACAGTCACACAGCTTATTTACCCTAAAGACAATGGAGCTATACTTCGTGACAGAGTGAGAGACCTGTAAGCACTTGAAAATTAGGATTTTTCCTTTCTATAAAAGGAGAGAAGAAAAAATACTTTATACTCGCTCACCTGAAAACTTTGCACAACAGACTTCACCCACTTTGGGGTTAAAGGGCTGCTTGTTAGAAGATCTGCAGTACTCTTCCAGGTCAGCCAACTGCTGATATGGCATCTCTTGATCTATAGAGACAAAGCATTTGATGAGCAATCTAGTTTGGGTATAACAAATAGCATCATTATATCAGCTCTTAACCTGGTTCAAAGCTCCCCCACCTCATTCTTCTGCTTTTTTTCCTGTATTTTCCAACTTTCCAAACCTCATTTGCATGTGATTCAGCTCACTGCAGGCTTTCATCTGGTTAACCAGATTGTAGCAAAGGCTTTTTACTGATATTAAGAATACAAGACTGTTTCTTACCTCTAGTTTGAGTTGGTACAACATAGAACAAGTCTGGGCTCAAAACTTCTGTTACACAGACGGAGAGGGTTTCACCAACAGCCAATTCTACTGACTTCCATTGCCCAGAGGAGCTTTCTAATAGAGTCAGAGACCAATAAAATGCAGTGTAACACTTTCCTTAGAATATATACTGGTTAAAGGTGCCTACTATAGAATATTATTTTGAATTTTACCAGCACCTGCATGCCTTTATTACAATAAAATAAAGCGAAAATAAGACATTCTTGCTGAATTTTCTTTTCACTAGCTAGGTTTTTAACATGGTAATAAATTCATGTGAAAAAGACTCCAAGAAAAACAATAATAATAAAAAAATACTGGTAAGTAAGCACAGAAGTAGTTTTAGTCTTATAGGACATTTCTCTCTCTCCAATGTCAAGTATTCAAAGAGCAACCATTCAAAACAAACCCACTAATTTTTCATTTATTTTTGCCTATAATGCCACTTTATATGGGCACCTTATGCTTAACTCATTATACACTCAAAATTATGTATGTTTGCTCCTGATTTTAGTTAAGACCAAAACCACGGTTAAAGGTCAGATTGCTAAAAATTCCTGATCAACCTAAAAATTAATACTCGCTTTAATTACCTTTTTTCTCAACAGATTTATTTGGACACTTATTTTTATCTCGTAAAACTTCCTTTACAGCCAACTGCTCACAAGTTAACATCTCGTTGATGACTTTGGGACAACCTGTGGAATTGTCGATGAGCTCCACGCCCGCCCCGTCGCTGGAGAAGGAAACTACTCTGGCCTGGAGCTTGGAGCCTGCTGCGTACGTGTGAAACCTCGCTGTAGCTTCTGGGATCCATTTGCTGTTAACAGGCTTTATACCTAGGAATAGAAAATAGGCACATAAACATGTATTATTATATATTCCTAGGCTTAACCTATGACTAGCTTAATAGATTTCTTACCTAGGAAGTAGGAGCTATTTAAAATACCTCCATTATGCAACTTTTCCCAACATTATGCACTTGTTTTTAAAGCACAGTTCTGTTTCAAGACTTACTACCTTTGAGGTACACGTTCTGTTTCACACTTGATAACCTCTCTTCCTCTCACCTAAAACACTTTCTCAAGATATCGAAGGCTTCCTCCCTGCTACAATTGATGCCATTCTACTAAATCAATGCTTGTTTAAACATAAACATTATAAACACTATTTATAAAATAATTTTGTATACTGCCTTTTTTCCTCCAAATTGTCTTGAAAGTCAAGAAAATCTGATATGCTCAGATTTTTTTTTCCCCTCTATTTTCATGTAATATTTTTATACCAACAGGACTGCATTAAAAGGATTCAACAGCATTCTGTAGGATTTCAAGTGACCTAGTGCTTAGAAGGAAGAACAGGAGAATATGGAGAACATGGAGAAATAGCAGTAGAGGGCCAGACTCCCCAAGACTCAAATGAGATAGACCTATGGAAAGCTGAAAGGTCAACTTGGCTCATGAAGACACAGAAGCTCCGTGGACTGCAAAAACTTTGTGAAAAATCACCCAGTCACACAAGAGTGCAATACAACCATTTACTCTTAGCAACCAAATGCCAGTGAGCACCACAGATGAAGCAGCACTGAGCTACCAATTCCCTTTGATTGGTAAAGCAGTAACTTCCATACTAGATGACTCTACAGCACTTTCTGGAGCTCCAAGAGGAACAAATGTCTTTCTGTTAAATGCCTATCTGCTGTGAGGTGAGGCTAGAACAATGGTTCCCAAGAGTATGGAATCTATATACAAGGCATATACGGTACAGCAGAACTGCAGAGGCTATACTGATCGCTTGTTTTCCCCACCCCCCTTTTTTTTTTTTAAAAAAAAAGAAAAAGATAAGTGAAACAGTTTTTACAATGAAAGAAGCTGTAAGATGCACCTGAAAGCCAGCATTTAATTCCTTGAAACGGGAGTTTTAGGAATGAGGAGGAAATCTGACGAATTTTGTCCAGTGGTACTTCCTCAACATTTCCATAGTCCACAAAGCAGACTTTAACAGCTCCGTCTGAAGTGACGTTTTGCACCAAAGCACGGTACCAGTTACCGTCAGCTGATTTAAAGTCAGAAACAAAAAACACTCATTAACTTAATTTTACAAGTAATTTTCTTTTTTTTTTTTTGTTAGAGAATAAATCCAACTCCTTGTTATCCTCTTCATAAAAGGTTGCTTTTTTTGAAAATTTCACAAAATTTAGTTTAATTTAATTTTGATTTAGTTTTCAAATTGAAATGTTCTTTTTTCTTACATACCAGAAAAAAAAGCACAGCAAGGTTCTCCATTCTTAGGTTTAAAAACACTTGGTGGAGTTTTTTGACAGTATTCAGACAATGATTTGTTAAGCGAGTTTAGAGCAAGTAACTCTGAAAATCAGAATAAAAACAAAGACAAGATCAATACAGCAAGATGAATAAAACTTAGTAATGTTTGCTTTATAGTTCTCTTATATGTGATTTGGGAAGATTTCACTGAAATTTAGTAATTTAAAAATAACTGAAGTACTCAGTTAAATAGTTAATTTATTGGGAACATTCATTATAATGACATGAGAAAGCTGATCTTTCTTGATAAATATTATAGAAAGACAATTAGTTCTTCCCATTAATGCAACAAACACTTTTAACTCCATAATGTAAAGAATTTAGGGAGATTAGCTACTTCAACCAACCCATGACAAACCACGAGACCCTACACTGCTCTTTTGTATCAAACTCTCCCTCTCTTATGGGGGCAGGCAGGCTTTAAAGTGCTTTGACATTCAGAATCCACACTACCCTGGAAATGCCAGGTAAATTTCCCCTGCTTTTTTAAGATCTGCCTTCTATTTCTAGTTTAAATGTCTGAGAAAGAAAGTCAAATACATTTAATTTCATCACGCTTTTTCTACTACATTAAAAAAAGCCAGTGATTATCAGAAGGCTTTCTCTGTAAAGGGAGAAACAAGATATTTGGAGCTTACCCAGAAGAAAAGGAAGTCTCAGAAAATATATTTTTTTGCCTTCACATTTATCTCTTCTGAGTCTTTCCACCGTGTCAGTGCAGCTTTTCAAGTTTTTGCATTAGAACAGAACATAGTAACAGAACTCCAGTAGCTCTGCATGCGAACAGGAAACACTTCTACCTCCTGTCTGGTGATCGCTTCCTTACCAGGCATTAGCTCTTTCCTCTATATGGCTGCACTGAATTTCACTCAACTGCTTGCCTCCATTACTTTGAGAACTCATTCTAATAATCACTACACACCATAATCCAATTTCTTCAGCATTTTACTTGTATTCTTTATGTTAAAGTGTACAAATTCAGAGGTAAGCCCTAGCACTCTAAACTCACCTGAAAGAGCAATGCATTGGAACTATGTTAATAAATGAGGAATCAGGAAGCACAGTAACTGCTGAAAGATAAAGGCTAGAGAAACTTACCACTATCATTTGAAATCTGACAGTAGAATTCGCCAGGGTTGTACAGGGTGCACACTATGACATCTACTGTTTGCTTAGGACTTAACTTACTCCACATCCAAATATTTTTGTTTGCTGTATCTTCTAGAAACATAGGAGAAAGGGGAGTAGAGGGAAGAAATTAATTTAATTTTGGGAGTTATATATTCTGAATGGTCCTTCACATACTAAGATCTCTTGCTATAAATAATGTAACAGACCAATAGCCAGTGACATCTATTCAGACTAAAAGCATATAAGAGAAACAGGACAATTGCTTAATATATTTGATCACTGTTGCTAGTGACAAATAGGGATCAGAAATTATATAAAGAGAAATTATACAAAGACTAGGCAGGAGTATTCTGAACATGGGAGACTTTAGAGAATTTTAGTTCCTAATAAGCAGGGCAGAAGGCAGGCAGGAGGGAGTTAACTATCACAGACTGCTGGTGCTTTTCACCATCAAACCCCGAAGATACAGAAAGACTGTTAGATGACATTGGCAACGTACATTTATCTCTTATATTGCTTAATAAGGCACAGAATACCTGATATAAACACTAACTCATGACATGCTAAAGCAGCTCTTGTCCACTCCTTTAGCAGGTTACCAAAATTACTAATATTTATTCTAGGTCTCAAGTTTCTTAGCATTGTGGAAGGGAGCAGCACACAGAGAGACTATTCTGCTAGTCCTTCCAAAACACAATTCCAAGTGGCTGGCCTTTGCTAGACCTTCCTATCAAAAGAATTACAGAGCAGTTGAGTAGAAAGGGACCTTTAAGGATGGATCTAGCTCTGTCCTCCTGCTCAAGCAGCAGGCTGCCCAGGACCCTGTCCAGGTGGCTTCTGAGTATCTCCAAAGATGGAGATTCCACAGCTAAGTGTCTTCCTGCAAAATGAAGCTCACATAAGAGATGTGATTGTCAGGGTGGCTGGGATATTGAGGAATCTGGCCAGGATTCTGCCTGCCAGCATATTACTTGAGGAACAAAGAAGCCTGGCTCACATCCATATCTTAACTCTCAGAGTGCAAGACTATTTCTTCATACAGTAAAAGACCCAGACCCCTACTGGAAAGGCACAAAGAATAATTATGCACATAATATATTCAGAGAAGTAGAAGCTGAGTCTAATTTTACCAGTCCAGAAGGAAGAAAGGTTGACAAGAAAAATAAGGAGATGGCTGAAAGCTCAGAGGAGGTTTTAGGATGCTTAACTACTATGATATATAATTGGTTGTTCTTTTGTGTGATGGCAAGATTTCTTCACAGCAAGATTTCTTCATAATAATTTCCTTAATCGTGATTACATTGTTTCTTAATTTCTAGTGAGTTAATTGAGACCTACTTTTAATGCTGGATCCAGCAATCACAAATTTTAATAGTTTGAGTTAAACAAAAGTTAATGAGAAATTTTGCAAGCTGGCAGAGAAATATATATATGTTTAAATTCCAACAGATAACACTGAATTTTTAAAGTTTTAAGACAAAAAGCGATTATCTCTGTTTAGAAACTGCATTTAAAATGCAGAAGACTCACAGAGACTTAGGAGAGAAAGCAGAGGAAGCAGAAATCTAAGCAGAGCTAGAGCTAGAGCTAAGCAGAGCTAGAGCTAAGCAGAAATACTAGTACAGTCTTTTAAAAATCACTGCAACCCAAATATATATATATATATATGTATTTATATATTCTAGTACAGATTTACTTTCTATTGAGAGAAT
>JAVCKT010012352.1:0-12737 GCA_032273925.1 Rhynchotus rufescens | reverse complement strand
TAACATGCTATCCAATGGAAGCATCAATAAATATTCTGTAGACAATATGTATGCATTCCTTGACAACAGAAGACAACAAGCAATTTTTCCTGAACTCTTTTTTTGGCATCAAAGCAGGCACAATTTGAAGAAATGTTTTCACTAAAGAAAATTCCAGATATAGCTGAGTCATTAGTGGCTTTTTTTTTCTCCACATCTATTAAAGGCAGTTGCCAATACCTTTGATCTGCTAATGTTTATTGCAGGGATCCACAACTTCACTAGGTTAGCACGACATAACATTAACAAACAGTGAAAACCGTCAAAATATGGGTTATTCTTTAATGTTTGAGAATGAAAATGACAGAGTGGTTTGGTCTTTTTTGTTAGCTTTTTCTCAGCAGGATTTTAAAAAGCGGGCAACTTAATAAATAATGGATGCCTCGAACACTAAGATAATAATTGTTTGAAGGAAAAGTTTGTCTCATGTTTAATAGGTTAGCAATCTGACTATGATCAAACAACAATATCTTTAATAAATTTGCAGAGATCAACTCATACAACATTGCCTACAAATAGCTTGAAGTCAGATCAATGTATAATTGAAATGTGTTACTTCATGCCTACTTTCACCAAGGTTTATGATGGATAGACCTCCATTAGGAAGTGAAACCATATCATCGTTTTTGTTTCAGTCCTTTAGCAAGTAATAATAGATTTGGTGTTGTGTGAGTGACTAACAAGGGAATTGCATTAGGTCTAGCAACCAGTTTACCTGGGGCAAACAAGAAATTGAAACACTTGCCTTCACAGTTGACTGATGGCAATGCATCTGTTAAAATGAAACACAGGTCTTATTAAAGCTAAACAGAGCGCTTGGCATTTTGGTGATTGAAATCATGCTCATAAACAGACTTACTGCCTATAGACAAGCCCTAAAAAAAGACTTCTTAAGTAAGTTAGAGTGCTAAATGTGAGAATCCTTCCCTGGTGATTTTGACAAGGGCTGCCTTCTGAAGACATGAGATTTAGCACAAGATTTCACTCAACCTTACAAGGAGGACTAGGGAATCTCATGACCATAGGTTTGCTGGCAAGCTTTCTCTCTGCAAGTCTTCTCCAGCTTACTACTTCTGTTGAGTAACACAGTTCATGTTGGTGCCTTTAAACATCAACAGGTAGAAGATATGAAGGGTTAAGTGTAAAGAAGAGATATGAAATATGAAAATTAAATTGCTGTATTTAATTTTGCTTATGTGAGCCTAGGCTTTGAGAGTTTTTTATATTTGGTTATTAATTTTCTTTGAAGAGATTCTCTATGATGTTTGTAAAGATGCATTGATCCTTGAGATCAATGGATGAGATGCTACTTTCTGGCTCTATATGCAACCCGGCTTGAAAAAGTTCATTTATTTTGACAACCCTCATTTTCTAGAACGATTATCCTCATGCAGACTATCTTGACGTGACTTGAAAGAAGTTGCTGGAAGAAGTCCTGGAATTAGTTGCTTTTTTTGATGCTTCCGTGACATTTTGGGGATATTCAGGTTATCTTTTTCAGCTCCCAACTAAAATATTCTGGGTAGCTGTGTCTTCAATCTAGGCACCTGCCTATTTTCACCAAGTATTCTAGACATCTTAGATACTAAATTACTTGTTTAAACTCCTCCACTATTTTTAATGTTGCAACAGTAAAATTCCAGTACTTTTAGCATTACTATTGTATGATTTTTTTCTCCACATCTTTAAAATTAGTGCCGAGAATATGATATTGAGAATAGCTGAGGAACAACTAAGTAAACAATATTGGAAGACAACAGGAAAAGCATGTTCTCAGAGAGAACTAAATGAGTAATTCTACTTTAAAAATAGTATTTTTCTTGCTTTTATCATAAAAATGATACCTTGGAGATGTAATTCAACCTTTTATAAGCAGATTTTATTGTTTGTAATTTCAAGGTAGAGTAATTGAGATACTGAAGAAGGAAGCAGAGGAGAAAGATGAAGCAGGAGTTTGGGAGAGCTCTTTGGGGTGAACAATTATATGGAAGTATGATTTCGATTTAAAAAGTCATATTTTTGTATGATATATTATGTGGCATTATAGTGGCTTGTGTATGAAAGTAATTGAATAAGAAAAGAAGAAGCTTTTGATGCAGAAGCGTACAAAAAGGGAGTTCCAGTAATATGAAGATATGTCTGAGGTTTGAAGGTGCTATGCCTTTCAAAGTATTCTTCAGGTATCATGTTTCAAGGAAGGGAGATGCTGACCAAGAAAGCGATAATTTTCTATTATTTTTTATAGAAAATATGAATTCTGACAGGCGTAGCAGCACTCACTCACGTCACTTTCAAGAGGATAACAGATATTCTGGATGAACAGAGCATTTTAAATGCGATGGAAAGTACAGCAATTGTACAAAGGCTTCATGACTTAGATTATGTTTGATAGTGTTGAATGTCTCTCCTCCAATGTGGATGCCTCTCTTCCAATGTGGATGTCTCTCCTCCCATATAGATGTGAGTAAGGAAAGCTGCAAAGTTGCTTTCTAGCTGATTGTCTCCCATCCTAAACTGGTACATTCAGTTATTTGTCCTCACATGCAGAACTTTGTACTTCTCTTCGTTGAACATGGAGAGGTTCCTCCCTGCCAATTCTGTTGGTTTGTGGAGGTCTCTCTAAATGGCAGCACAACCATCTGATGCATCAGCCACTTCTCCCATTTTTATCCCATGGAATATGCCCTTTTAAAATTTCATGAGTTTCCTTTTGGTCTTCAGCCTCTCTGGGTCCCTCTGACTGGCAGCTCTGCTCTGAAGCACTGTTTGGCCATTAGTTCCAATTTAGTATCATCAAGAGTGCTCTTCATCACCTCCTGTGGGCCATTAAGAGATGTTAAACAGAGCAGAGCTCAGGACAGATCCTGTGATACTTTTTTTTTTTTGTTACACGTCTCCAGGTAGAATTCAATCTGTTAACCACAGCCTTCTGAGCCCGATCATTTCTTTTTCCTATCTGATTGTCCACCCATCCAGATTATAACATGCTAACTTGGTTGCAAGAACACTATAGAAGAATTTTTCATGCATTAAGCCTTGCTAAAATCAAAGTAAATGACATTGCTTTCTTATCCATGAATACTGTCATTTTATCACAAAAGGCAGACAGGTCAAGCATGGTTTATCGTCACTAATCCATGCTGATGGTGTAATCCATGTTGCTGGTCTGCAGTCAGCTTTTCCCTTGTTGTGTGTCCAGAATTGTGTTCCTCTAATGAGAAAGCAAAAGTAGTTGTTTTGATAGTGAAGTAGGCTTTCACGTTTAAAGTCTGTGATGATGAGTGGCATGCATGTGTGTTCTTATGAAGAGCAAGATATAACATTTTTTAAATGAGTGGGAGTTTTAGCGGTTATTTTAATAGAAACAAGCTATGCCAATAAACTAAAAATGGTTCTATTTGCTTGCTAATAAAAAGCTTTTCTGGGTTAATCATAGTTTAAGATGGAGGACAATTCCTTTTGAACAAAACCTGTAGGCCATACACTCATAAAGAGTGATATATTGCCCTGAGAGCTGCTTCATACAGCTGCTCTTTGAATTGAAGCTCATATAAAGTGGAATGCATTAGGAGCTAACCATAAAGAACACCGGGGATATTTCTTTTATCATAGCTGTGCCCACCTTAAGCGCACAATAGTTAATGATTATGGCTGTGTTTTGAAACTCATAGTTGAAGAGGCTTCTATCTCTGCAGAACTCGGTAGCTAGGAAGTGACTTGAGGGTCAAGCTTGGCATACCCTTCAGGGTATATCAGCAGTATTTAAAGATCATTTTATAAAGCTTTTTTTGTTTTGTTTTTTTTTTTTTTGTCTTTTTGTCTTTTTGTCTTTTTGAGTTTTACTTAGATTTGCAATCCTTAATCCATTTGAGACTGCATATGCTAATGTAAAAGAAAAAGGTACTGAGATAAACTAGCAAAATATCTGCTTCTTCTTACTGATTAACAGGATTATTTTTTTGGTGGATTTCTTTTTTCCCTTTACCTGTATTTGATTCTCAGATATTACATGAAGTTAATTTAGATTGTGCACAAACACAATCCCTAAAAAAGGGATTTTTTTAAAAAATATGTAAGGAGTTTGTGCAAACATTAGTGCTTAGAAAATAATGATAATCTATTTTATTTATTATGCAGGCTGCTATGTTTCATGACTGGTGCGGCTTTACATCATTTGACCAAAAGAATTATCCATGCCAACAGCAGAGTCTGTGCTCTGTATAATCTCACAAATCAGAGACATTTGACAGTTTTAGGTTATGTAATAGAAGCTACTTCAGCAAAACAGTTATACTCCTTGCTTCTGTGTAAAAATAAGACAATTTCATCAAATCAAAAAACCTACCTTAAATTCTTTACTTAAAAAAAGATTTGTGTGTTCTGGCAATATTGGATGTTATTGAGAAATAGACATGCAAGTTATTTCCTGATGCATAATAGTCTCTTCTATGAGCACAGCCAAGGATTCAAAACTGTAGAAGCTGGGACTGCATGAGCAATGAACTGTAGTAAGTAACAGTAATTTGTATCAAAAATAAGATGTCTTGGGAACTGATCTGCACCTAAACCTCTTAGAGATGACAATTGTTTTGATGTGATTTTCTAACTGGCTCTTGACCATGTATTAATCTGTTTCTTTCCATACTCTGGTCCACGTTAATCTAATCTAATATGATGTACTTAGCTGCAAAACTTCAGTTAGAAGTATGGTCATCTTAGCATTGCCTGCAACTAGTAGAAAAAGATAAGTACATCTCAGAAATGATTCAGCCCGGCTCTATACCCTTTTGTCGCTAATGTATGGAGCTTTGGACATCTGAATTCCTACTTGGGTGTGTCTCTGAAGTAAAGGTGTTTGCCTGTGGTATCTTGTAATCTTAGACCAATTTCATTGCAAATAGGGAATTACCAGTTCCAGCTCTACACTTTCAACAGTTTCAGTCCTTAAAAAGCGTAGGAATATTCTTTCCGCTATTTTCTCCTTTAGGAGTGTCCCTTAGGAGTCCCTTCTGTTGTCCTAGAAAACAACAACGAATAAGGAAGAGAACTATTTTGATGAAAAAGAAGTTCACTAAATAGGATTTAACTTTATGTTGTTGTTTTAAATGACTTTCTAATTTGAAAGGCAGTTTTCTGTCTAATATTCCTGTTAGCACACTTTCATCTAAACAAGAACTGCTGTACAGCTGTGGATGGCCAGAGTGAGATGCCAGGAGCCCTTAGGATACCACTTGTCTACCCTTGACTGGATGTGCCCTCCTGGCCACCCATTTGGTTTGATTTAGCTGAGATGCACATACTTCCTTGGACTGACAGACTGGTGTATGGCTGGTCGTCTTAACTTTGTATATTCATAGCATATTGTGTGGCGCAAAGTGAAGCTCATGTCAGCTGCAGTCTTTGGGTATCGTTTTTGTGAACTCAAGAGTAATTATAATCTTAACAGGAATACTCTGACTTAGAAATAATGAAATCAGAAGGTCTGATAGAAAAGACTCTCTAGACCTCAGCTCATTATTTTCTAATAACCTTGCAAAGCACAGAAGCACTCTTATATTCAGAGTACTGATAAGTACATTAAAGCTTGGAGATATTGGTTTGTTTATGCTTAATCCTACAGTGAAACAGCAGAAGAGCATGAGGAGAATTTATGATACTGACTCCCAGCTTTCTCTCTAAGAGGCCTCATTGCTTTACTCGATTTCCAAGCACTGAGTCCTTCTAAATTTTGTGGACATTCTACTGCAAGCTGTATTTTCTCTGATTTTATTCCATTGTTTTTCACTGTCCCAGTATAGCAAACTAATTGTTACTACTGTGGAATACCAGAGTCTTTTGTATCCAAATCCAGAAAGAAATGAAACAAATCTAAGTTTTAGCAAATTCTGCAGCACTATTTGCAAACATACTGTTTCATATAGAATGTACAATTTCACATACTGTACACCAGTTGTCTCGGGTTGCATCCCCACACCATGATAACAAAAGTTCCTTGGTTTAAACTGAATCATTTCAATTTATCTGTTGTTGTCATAATTTTCTCACTTAGCCAATCTCATCATTCCTCTGGGCTGATTTTCTAACATTTCCCTTGATTTGTTCTCTGCAACTGTACTCAGGAATGGAAGAAGAACTATCATATAGTTGCATTTTTCTCATTTCTTCTTTTATATGAAGTTAAAGAAATTCCCAATGTTAAGCAGCAAAAAAAATTCTCGGAAGCTGTTTTTTTTTATTAAAACTCTGCTGGTAGCAACATCTGTGCCTCTGGCATTGAGGAAAGCCTATGCTTTCCTCAGTCCTATCAATTGCTCTAATAGACTGCGTAATTTCTTCTTGTTTAATTGAGTCAATAGGAGGAAGCAACTTCATTTCCTGTTGTTGTGTTCAGAAATTTGATAAACGATTATTTTAAAATCTAATACTTTTAAGGCATTAGAATATTGCCAATATAATTAAAATTCTGAAAATACTGAGACAAGGAAAGAGAACTTTTGTAGTTAACGTTTTACCTATAATAGCATTTATACTTTCTTTACTTTCTTTAGAGAATTTCTGCTGCTTTGAAATCTCAAACATGGAGGGATGTAGCAACTAATAGAAATGTGTGATTCCTTTTTTCATTTATATATCTATTTCTGAAAATGCCAACTGGAATTTTGAGAATCGACTGACAGCAGGTTGGAGCACAGAGATGTAAGGTAGAATATAGATGAATATTTTATTTTCCCTGTGAATGGTTCTGAGGAAGGCGGAAACTGGCAAGCCTTCAGCTAGATTTCTAATTTTCACTTATTTCTGAGGAACTTTATAGACAGCAATGTATATATCTCTCTCGGTTTAAAAGCAAACGCTTCCCATTGGTTACTGCCAGCCTTACTGTTTTAAATTATTTCTTTACTGCGTTATTCTGTTGCACACAATCTTATTCTTCGGTTGATATGTTTTGATGGACTAGGTTTTCAACAAGGTCCCCTTAAGAATTTTAAAGCGCTGAGTTGTCTTCCTCTCCAGATCAGATCATCTTTGTCAGGAGTTGAGGTAGTTAACAATGGGATTTAGTAACTCTACTTCTTTGTATGTGCCAGCGCCAGGGTAAAATAATTTAGAATATTTCAGAAGGCTGTATGGAAATGTTGACACATATTGGGAGTACTGTGATTCACTCTAACAGGCTGGGTTTTAATCAAATCCATGAAGTGCTTTATTATTGTGACAAATGATATCACAAGAGAAATTGTCAGTGTAACCACAGCCTTTCTGTCTGTGCCTAGGTGCTCATTGTTCCTTATATTTGTGAATTCTTGTAGTCAATAACAGAAGAGAAAGTCTGTAGTGTGCGCTCCCTTTTTATAAGCTTTTTATCTTGAAAGTGTATTTTGTGCTGCGACATCAGTATCAGGCAGAAGGGGAAGGAATGGGAGGCTTTCATCTTATACACAGAGACAAACAACACAGGGTCTTGTCTTGTTTACCAAAGAAACTGAGAACAAAAATGAATGGGGAAGACAGATCCAATGGGAGGGAAAAGGAGGAGAAGACCCAATGAAAGCTGATGAATGCACAGGAGTGCAGTGCCCGAGGCACCGCATTAACTTGTGAAATCAAAAACTTATGAAAGCAAAATAAAGACAGAATAGAAAGTGCACTCAAGGAACATTCTCACATTTGAGAATGTGGTTTCTGTTTATCCCTTGCTTCTGATGCATTTCATGAGATGATTAGGTTGCTACCTCCTTTCTTTCTCTAGGTGAAAGAAAGGTGCATGCCATGCTGTATGGAGCCTGTAGTGCTTGAGTGCTGTGAGATGAGGTCTCAAGTCTCTTCAGTTTCTCAGAGTGGGAGAAGAAATCCCTTTGTCATTACCCCAGACACATACGCCTCCCCATCTCCAGAACTACTCAGGATTTCAGTGATCCCTGGAAAGATCTGACAATATATGCTGATGACAAATGAGCTTCTTGTTTGTCAGGTGTGCATAGCTATACAAATATTAACTTCCTTGTACACCTAAAAAGTATCTAATATTCTGAGTGCTTAAATTAAAACATTGAAGGAGAGATGACTAGGGAGCAAAGCACTCTTAGTCTTTTAGCTTTGCCTACTTCCCTTTTTATAATAAAATCTTCCCAAGGAGCCTGATGTACAAAAATTAATATTCTTCTATACTGGGAGTAAAGAATTTCCTGATGATCTGTGAATAACAGGTGTGCAAGTTTATAAACTTAGATTGCTATCCCAAAAAAATACCCCCAGTCCTTTCCTTGTAAAAGTTACCTGGTATCGCAGAACCTCAATTCCTCCAGCTATAAAGGTGAAAGTCATTCTACTCTGTGCAATTTTTCTTCAGTCTCTTTCACATCTTGTCTTGAAAAATTAACTGCTATTATTGAAACAGAAAAGAAAAAAATCTTTGGCACTTAAAATTTCAGTGTGTCCTGTGAAAATACAGTAGTACAGTCATGTTGGAGAGCATGAAGGACAGCATTTGAACCAAGTGATGAAAATTCAGAGTGCATGCACTGAAGCCCTCAAATATCCACTCAATATTTTCAATGGTTCCCCAAAGGAGATTTACTTCTCTTTTAAATCCTATACCAACCTTAAGTTTGAGGATGTACCCTGGGTTATGTGATACTGACTCAGATAATCATCAAGCATATGTCCCTTTCCCTTCAGCATTTTCTAAACGAGGTCATTTAGTTTATTTTCTTAAAGAATAAAGGCTCTAGACTCTCTCTCTCTCTCTCTCTCCCTCTCTCTCTCTCTTTTGACTAAATTCAGTGACTCCCTTAATCTTTCTGCCTGCCATCTGCTCTAATTTCTTCACTGATTGTAAATTTTATTGACCAAACATCCTACTGGTGTAAATTAATGAAGTCCTATTGAGTTCAATGAAATAATGTGGGTTTACAGCAGCTGAGGTTTTGGCATTGCGTCTTAAGTAAATAAAATTCGAGAACGGCTAGTGGTTGTGACATATCCCACGTATCCTGTTAAAAGTGGTTTATTTTTCCCATGCATGCTGTTGCAGGTTTTCTAGTTCCAGGCAGTATAATCTGCCAATCTCTTCTTTATTTACCTCATTTTTAGAATATGCAATTTAGGAATAACGTTCCTTTACCATGATGTTATTTCTTGTAGTAAATTTTCTTTCTATCTTACTGCCTCTCATTATAAAACAGGTAGAATTCATCCAGTGGGGAGATTTAGAGTGTCTCTATCACCTCTAAAGGAGGTATATGTGAGTAGACTGGATAGGGAAAGTTAAGTTAAAAACAATTCTGCCTTTAGTACCTATCTACCGTTAGTCAATGCACCAAAGGAATTTTCTTTGAGCAGATATTGATAATTTGATTTACTATGAGGAAAACCAAGCCCTCTCAGTGATTTTGTATTTAACTGGAATGTGGGGGACAAAAAAAGCATACACTGTTTTGACTGATAACTTTACCATCAGTAAGATTCAACCCTCACCACTAGCTCTTCAGCTGATCTGTCCTTACAGATGCTTGAAATACTTTGCGCTGCCAGAGGTTACCAGAACAACTCAGCTAAAGCTCATATCTTGCATGCAGCATCTGGTTAAGCTGTTAGTGTCCTTTTGTTTTTGTTGTTTTTGTTTTCTCTTTTCTTTTGAAAAAGCCATTAAGCAGAATGATTTCAGTTGCAGTTTCATCTTTAGATCTTCAGACCTGCATTTCTGCACTTCCCTCTGCTGTCTGAGAGCCTGGTTACGGGGCTGTCCCATTCTGGGTTTGCCATTAGTTGCTATCCTGAATAGCGCAATTTGTAATAATGTCTAGGGAAGTCTCAAAATCTGGAAAAAAGTCAGTAATGGAGAGTTCCAACATAATAATCATTTGCAAGCAAGAAATGAAAGACATCAAATGGCAGTCCTGTAAACAGGAACATAATTAGAAGTGCACATGGAAAAATATAGGGGAAAGTAGGTCAGGGATGATTCTACTGATACAGTCAGCAAATAACTGATGTATATACTGAGGGCTCTTTCATTTCCATGAAGAGCTTTATTCTACAAAGCCAGCAAAAAATAGATCTGAAAGTGCAAGTGGCATTGAGTGATTTGCAGCATATTTGTGATTCAGAGCAGTAACAAAGGAGAGCTGTATGCATCTCCAGTCAAGGACTGGGAGCTGCAACAAAAACAACGTAGAAAGTATAACTGGTTGGACATACATGTGCATTGTTTTTGTGTAGCAGATTATCAATATATCCCTCTCTTTTCACATGTGATTGCTTTGTGCTACTTGAATAATGCCAAATAATGTAAATATTTCTAGGACAGCTCTTGGGCCCCTATAGGAGCTCTTTGCAAAATGTAATATTTTGGAAGTGTGAGATTTTCCAAAGGAAGCAATGAGATGGTCTGTGCCATCAGAAGAAGTCACAGAAGCAGCACTGCAGTGCTCCAAATATAGACCTACTCCTATGAAATGTCTGGATAGATTCAGTAAATCTGTGTACAGTTTGGAAAATTTATGTTCAGCCAGAAACATATATAAATTCTGAATACATTGTTCACTATGAATAATTCCCACTGCCACCACTCTGCAACTGCAGCAAAGTCATATAAACTTAATAGTGCTGGAGTTTTTTTCTAATTAAACTTTTGTTTTATGTCTGCTTTCAGGGAGTGATGAACTTGCTTTTCCATCACCTATGGAATATTTTTCATTCTGAAATTCAGATGCCCTATCTTTTTTTTCCTCCTTCCGAGTTTCTGATCAATACCCTTTGTTTCTTCCTGAACTCATTATTTTAATGATTTACTAATTGTCAGCCCAGATCATTTGATTAGTAGGCTTAAAATTGTTCAGGATCGATCAGTGCTATAATTCTGATTAGCACTTAAAAGTTCAATCATTGATCCTCACCTAAGTCTCCTCAATTACAGCGCCTGTCACTTCAGGTTGCCAATCAATGTTGTACCTATTATAAAGAGCTGATGTTAACTTTGAAAGTCCTTTATATGGCCAAATTTTCCTGCCCAATCTAATCTTTTCTTCCCTGTTTGTCACGAAGTTGAATTGCCAGGGGAATCTGCTCTATGTGCCCACTAACAAAATACTTGGTAAGGGGAGAAATCTCATACTAGGTTAATTTGGGGACACAAAAGTATGTTTCTTATTAAATAATCTCAATTATTAGAGATTTAAATAATCTTAATTATCAGATGTTTTGCAAACTTCGCCAGAAAACCAGCCTATGTCTCCTCTATTCCTATTCTCTGTAAACTTTCCCATTTTTTCATAGATTCTGTGCTTTCTGCAAAGTGTTTCTCTAGAACGTGCAGTGAAGAGCACTGGATTTCAACATAGTTATGACCATCAGAAGAGAAGACAGAGACAGGACTGGTCAACTGTAACTAGTTTGTGTCTCAAATATTTCCAGCATAAACCATAGCTTGGAAGGGAAGATAGAAAATAATCCATGGATTTTCCTCTCATCTTAAATAAAGTCCTGAAGCTCTGATTTACTATTCTATGTTTGGTGAGTTCAAATAACAATATAAATAAAAGTTGCGATAAACTAGAGAAACAATTGCAATTATCAAGAAAGAAAGTAATGATTTGATTGTTTTTATTATGTTAGATTTTATTTCTCAAAGTAAAATGTAGTACCATTAATCTAGTCTGGCTTTCTTTAATAAACCTATATATAAAATATTTACCCAGATAAAAAAGAAATATAATGAAGTGCTGATAAAAAAATACGTAAATAATAAGGATAATTTCTATGAATTTTTTTAAAAAAGTTGATGTTCAGGAGAAAAAGTAGATGAGCTTTGCTTATTTTTAGTGTTTTTATCCATCACTAATCATGCTTTATTGTATTTAAATAATGAATTTCATTGTTTAATTTCCTTTTAAAGTTGTTGAAACAAGTCTGGTCTGGGAGTAATAAAATTGAAGGCTTTCCATTCACTCCTATGATGTAAGAATTCAGTGTGCTAAGGAATAACTTTAAAAAATCACTTTTATATAGCACACAAATGACCTGCTCCCCAGCTCTTCCTCTTCCCTTAATTCTAGTGTTAACAGCAAAAAACATATTGCAATTCCCTGCTAAATACAAAACACATGTAAAAGGTGTTATAAGAGGCAATGAATATGCATCAGCAGTAGTAGAGAAGTTATACCAGTAATTAGCTCCTAAACTTACAGAGTAAAGTATAAATCTTATCCTTTTCTTATGTCTCACTCACCCTTACACAATCTTCCCTATATTTTCCCTATTTTCAAATTTAGCTACATCAAGATAACTACCTGTTGACTACCTGGGCTTGATGTGTGTTGTTCATATATTATGCATTCTTCTGCATGGTGCTTCTGCTTGAAAAATAGTAATGACAAAGCAAAGAGACGTCATAGCACAAAAAATGAAGATGGGAATCCAGCTGTTCTTTTTATCTCCTTTGCTTGTCTTGACAATTTGTGTGCATTACCCCATTGCACCTAAACGTTGAGGAAGGTACTTGAACTTGCAGAACAAGATGCCCAACAACTTGGTTTGTGAGACCAGGGATGTTTTTCAATAGAGAGTGAAGCACAGTGCAAACTCAGAGCTTGAGACAGGGATCAAATAATAATCCTCTACACAGTCCTTCCAAATATTCTGTTGGTTCTGGTGCCTAAGGGCAGCCTGAGAATTAGATTTTCTCCTGATACAACTAT
>JAVCKT010012351.1:13602-23839 GCA_032273925.1 Rhynchotus rufescens | reverse complement strand
TGAAATGAAGCACAAGGAAAATACGTATTAATATGTGGATGATTAATGGGAGATTGCCAAAGTCTTTCCATTAATTCCCTTATACTGATGTATGCAATTATGCATATGCTATATGGCCATCATAACTGATTAATTTACAAATGTTATGGGCAGGAAGACTATTTTGAAGAGAAGAGGTGCAAATATAATATGTGTTTGTGTGGGTGCTACGAAGCTTTTGTTGCCTGTGTCATAGATGGTGCTTTAGCTGAGGAAAATGAGAGGTTCAAACTCAATTTCTTAGGTGAAGAGTGATTTATGATTGCAAACAAAAAGGAATACGGGAGTCAATAATAAACATTTGGTATATTTGCACACTCCTACATTTGTTATACATAATTATTTCCTGTATGTAGTATTAATGTCTCAGGAGTAAAAAAGCCCCTCGTAACTCTCCTCCTACAGTGTGGTTAAGCTCATCTATTAAATAAAATGGTTGGTGCAGGGTTAGTTAAAAACAAAAGAAAAAAAAGTACTTTATCTAAAAGGCGGTATAGTCTTTCTATTACAGGCAGGGAATTCACAAGTTCCGATTGTTTCTTTGTGCAGTAAAAAAATACTGAGGACTACCAGTGTATGCACATTACACTTAATATAAACAGGTTTCCAACAAAACATAATTTCCCAACATATTCTTTGTGAATGAAAGATTACTTGAAAATAGGGCTTACTTTTTTTTTTTTTTTGTCATTTCTTCTAAAAATAATAGCAAAATGACTGTTAAGCTTTTAATTTTTTAAGAGTACATACTAAGCTCTAACTGATGTTAGCTCTTGGTCTTAGCTCTTAGACTGTGTCTTAGTCATGTTCTCCATGATTGATACAGAATAGTTATAGTAACTCACCATATTATAATCCATGTTCCCTACCAATTTTAATTGTCTACAAACATGATTTTTTTTATCTTGTAAGATTTTTATTCTCTCTATGTACAGCATTAATGATTTGTTTTCCTTCTAAATCTGAGAAAAAAGTTAAAAAAAAAATCAGACACTTATCTTTAAGGTGTTTCTGGAAAGGAGTTATGAGGTATAAACCACATTGTGAACCACAAAAATAATATAGGATTCAAAATAAGGATTCAAAAAGCTTTTGTTTGTAGACTGTATCTTCCTTGTTCCTGTACCCATAGATTATGTCAAAGCCATAATATATGTGAAACTGACCAAAATGTAGGTGCTCCAAAAGACCTACAGTTATCATAGCAGTGGGCACTCTGGAGAAGATCAATGGGAGAAAAGTAGATCACATTTCAATACTTCAGTCATGCAGCTGATTCGCCAAATTCTCATTCTTGATGCAGATGTCTAGTTAATATCAAGCAACAAGAAGTGTCAGAAGGACTAGCAGACCAGGCATCTTAGCTTCGGTAGCTTAGTATTCATAGGCCATCATGAACAATTAGCAATCACCAAGTAAGAGTAAAGGTATTTGACAGGAGAAGGGATTAAAATAAATCGTCGTGTTAGAAGCTGGCACCATTTAGTAGGGCATGTCAGTTTGGTAAGAAATTATTCCACGTGTTGTAATATGTGGTCTGGAAAATAGGATAAAAATTTAAGTATCAAAATTTGCAGCTGACAAAAGAAATTACTTTGGTTAACTGAGATTAGATGAAATTCTCTATTGAAATATGCAGAATAAAATTCCTCTTTAGATTAAAAAAAAATTGAATTAAACAATCTATAATTATTCAGAGAATGACTAGATGTTATTATAGTCTATAAAATTCTCCACTCCAAAGATGTTCAAATGGAAAAAGCATGAAAGACTTATATCTATTTTATTATCTGAAGCAAGCATTAGGGTTTTTTTGTTTGTTTGTTTGTTTTTTTGTTTTTTCCTGAGAGTTGAGGGGGAGAAGTTAGTGGTGAAAAGGTAGAAATAATTTTGGAGTGATTTGTTAAAAGAAAAGATCACTATGCCATGCAAAAGCGTTGTCCACAACAAGATGTTAGTTTCAACTTAAAAAAACTTTTTTTTAGAAAAACTTTTTTTTTTAAAAAAAGGAAATAAGAACATTTTTAATAACTAAAACTCAAAAGGGCTCTCTAGTGAATCTGCCAGTTTTACTCATTCAAGACTAATTCAAATAATGTGACAGTTTCAGTGCAACCCCATTTCATACTATGAAATGCACAATGACATATCAAGAGTTTGAAATTCAAAGTCTTCCAGATAATATAGAAATACATATACAATTAAAGCTGACTGATCTTGCAGTCAACTCTCAGAGCTGCTGCAGTCGTTTTCCACATGGAAGTCCAGCAGCTAGAATGGACAAAATTCTTTAAGAATTTTCCAGGTAGGGCCGTGGAATGTGAGATACCCCAAAGTTAAATAGCATTGGTATTCCAGTAGTTTACCTGTTAATCCTTCGAGCCAGGAATCTTTTTGTGTCTTGCAGGTTTCTGTTAGCCTCACACATAATATATAAAATGTGTGTCTTCTTTTTTTCTGTGATGTGTCTTCCACACTCATGGATTAAACCTAGTCTCCTGCTGCATCTCTCTGCAGAACACCTGCAACTTCTTTCGTTTGCTGTAATTCCACAGCATGTCATGTTGTTTTGCCAGCAAAACCTGTGAGTTCAGCCACAGCTGCATCAATTTGCTTCTCAAACCTGCAAATAGTGACACTGGTGACAGTTCTTTGGATGAATGAGGAACACACTGGAGAGTGCATAAATGAAATGAACAACTCTTCCTTTCAAGTATCTTTGTGTTTAGGTATTTTTGCCATCATGCACTTTGGAAATGACAGTTCTCTGCCTTTAATTCACAGAATACTTACAAATATTTTGCAGCTGTCACAGCCAAGCTTCACATATACACAGATGGGCAGCAGTTCAAAATATATGTGCTTCTGTTGGCTGTAGATAATTGATATTTTGTGATACCAACTATCACATTAAATAACTGCTATCGTATGATCTCTGAATTTCATGGTCTTATTATTCTGCAGTAGCTTCAGATAATACCATTCATTTGACTTTAAGTATGTGAGATCTCCTGGTTGGGGTTATCTTGAGCATTTACAGAGACTTCATTTATGAGGAATTGGCTGCTGAGGCACTACCACTTGACAAAATATTAAAAATAGCTCCACCTGACTTTTCTGGGGCCAGGCTGATTGGCTGTTCCAAAGGCGAAGGTAAGTTTCTAGGATAGGCAAATGGATCATTGGAAGCAACTATAGAATGTACTTGAAATAACTCAATGAAAATGATGGCATTACTAATGTGCAAGATATCTGTACTCTTTAGATTTTGTCTATCTCTTTATGTACTAGTGTCTGCCTTACTGCTATATCCATCTATATTCAATGCTCATAAAGGCAGGTTGTATGTGATACTCCAGCCTCTTTTCAGGATTTTCTTAGAGAAATGTTGAATTAGCCTCTTTAGCACATCATATTTTAATACAGAGTGTGACTACCGTGGTATTGTCTGTGAGTTTTGTCTTTAGAGTTGTTTTGGAAAAAAATGTTAGTGTATGCAGGAATGAAAGCAATGTCAGACATTTGTGTCATATAGGCATAGGAATATGCCTCGACGTGGGAGGCAACATACAGATGCCACAATGACCAGGATCACTTGCATATATTTAATTGGGATAGGTCACAAGTACTATAGGGGCTTGTAGAGGTGATGGAGAACATATCCATCAGCAAGATGAGGGGAAAAAAAGACTTTGGGAGTCCACTTGATAGACTGTGCAGCTGGATTAGAACTGAAACAGTGGTAAACACAAGGCCTTAAGATTTCTTGCTGACCTCTTGGGCCAGTCAGTGGAGCTGACAAAAGGATATGTTATAACCCATTTTACAGGAGCTTCTAAGTTTTTAGTATATTTTTATATTTAGTATATTTTAGTATATTTAGAATTTTTTGAAGTTAGAATTAAAATGAAGAGTAACTTCTGACTGTTCACCTCTGGCTGGAATTCTGGCAGAGGTTACATTTTCTAGGGCATTTGCTGGCCCTTTTGAAGCATTGATTTGGGATAAAAGCAACAAGGGTTCTGTTTCACTCAGGAAAGGAGTATCCAGTTCAGATCACTGCTGATCAGAGCAGAGACGAGGTAGAATCTCAGGGCAGAGTAGAATCTTTTTTTGCAAAAATCTTGCACACAGCTCTACTTGCCACAGGAATTGCAAGCTCCTTCATTTACCTTGCTTCCCTTTTACCTTCTGGGGAGGAAGGTCCCCTCATCCATACACTGTCCACAGACATCCACAGACAAAATGCAGGAGAAGAGCAGATGTCAGTCTGTGTATGTGTATTCAATTGCCTCTTCAAATATTTCATAATTATGGTGGAAAATCTATCCTGAAGAAAAAAGAAAAACACCAGAGGACTTGATTCTGACCCTGCGTTCATATACCTCTATTAACGTCAGTAGAATTGTTGTTGATTTATAGTGATGTGAGGTCAAGGAGCCTAACTTTGTAGTACTCAAGGCAGTTGGGATTCTCCTGCAAAGGACAGTAAAAAGGCAATCCCAAGTTGTTTTTGTTTGTTTGTTTTTTATTTTTTATTTTTCTAGGGATTATGTCTCTTTGCCTTTCCTTACTATAGAGGTATGTAAATGTGCCATGTCAGGTTTGCTCATAGTCCAATACTGTTCATAGACTTCAAACTACTGTAAAACAGTAGTTTGTAAACTGTTTGTAAAACAGTTTTGTAGAGGCCAAAGAAATTGCACCAGCAGAAAATGAGTCTAACCATTTTTTTCCTCTCATGCAACTTGACAGAAAACACAACAGAGAAAGATACTTTTGCTTCTTTTCTTAGGCTTTTTGTATTTCCTTTCTTGTTACGGTTTCTTGCCAGTTTTTTC
The DNA here is from genome assembly GCA_032273925.1 of Rhynchotus rufescens. Taxonomy (NCBI): domain Eukaryota; kingdom Metazoa; phylum Chordata; class Aves; order Tinamiformes; family Tinamidae; genus Rhynchotus; species Rhynchotus rufescens. The sequence continues at coordinate 18,959 of JAVCKT010012351.1, read as the reverse complement.
AATGTCTTAACTTCCTTTTCTCTGAGCCTTTGCTGACAGGCAGGAGAAAGAGGGACTGAGCTAGAGGAAAGTTAGCAGCAGGTTATAAATTTGACAGTGTATTATGAGCATGCTTCAATATGCTATGTGATTTATAAGGTGAAATGCGTAATATGATTTTTACAACCGGTCCTGAATCACAAGTATATCAAAAAGCAGGAAACTGAAGAATAGGCCACTAATGTTGCTTATAATAACCCCTCCAGAAACACACTGCATGAAGGGACTTGTATCTGTCATTAAAGCTGTTTTCTTTCTCCATTAAACTGCAGTACACCACCTATTTATCAGAAGTTTTTGCTAGAATGACTTTATCGATAAAGCTCCATTGTATCTAGTACTAAAAAGAGAACAAAATGTGTAATATTCTGTGTCATATCATGCAGGCTCTCATTGTACAGCATTGACTTCAAGGGCCAGAAAATCTTCTTGTTAGGCTTTCTTCTCTGCTACTGAATTCCTGGCAAAATCAAAACTGAGACACTGAGCTTTAAAACCCAAGAGGGGTTGAGCATATAAAAATGCTTTATAAGCTGAAAGGATAAAGAAGATTTAGACACAGCTTTAAAATATGTGCTTTAAAATATCATCTTTAAAAGCTTTAAAATAGCATCTTAGATATTCCTTTATAGAGGAGCAACTCTGCCTGCTCCTCTGGGCAGGCAAAAATTAATGGTCTTGCCGTGCTTCTGCATCCCAAGCCACATCCCACCTGGCTGCCTCCCTTTTCTCTTCAGAGGAAGGAGACAAGGACCATATCTGGCCACAGGGAGGGAAAGGAAGGTGAGCTGTGTGTTTCCTTTCCACTTCTCCTCTCACAACAAACAGCAAAGTGCAGGCAATGAGCCAAACCTGAAAAAAACCTTCAGGATATAAGTGCTCTTTGAATTCTCTCTTTTATGTTAGTCTTTCTCACAGGAAACCCAAGATATCCCAAGGATGTTTTGGAAGGAAGAGCCACCCAGAATTACCTGATGGGCCCAGACTTGGAGACATGAGTATCTTGGTCTGGCTGTTTATAACTAAAACAGAGGAAAACCACTTAAACATAAGGCACCACAGAGACTCACAGACTATCTAGGAATGCCAGAAACAGACCAAAATACATGAAATCATACTTAAGCAAGGAAGAAGGCTCTTCCTTCTCCTGGAAGTAGGCCAGACTACAGGGCCAATATTGAGGTCAGATCAAAGACACTGGTTGATGTGTCAGTATTAGAGTGTGGTCTTTGGTACATAATGCCAAACCAAGTAAGAACTACCTTACTGCAAGGAAAATAAAAAGTTCTTTGGGTCCTCTGAAAGCTTTTGTCTTACAGCTATATCCCTGACTACTACCACTCATCCATGATCCATTAGAAAATTCTCCTGTATGAAAGGATCTCTGCATATAGACAGTCCTTTGCTGACAGGAAGAGCTGTGGTGTGTGAAGCATGGATGGAGAGCTGTAGATTGGTTTTCAGGAGAAGAGTAAAAAAGTCTGTGACTGTTGACTTTCTTATTTTACACAGGACATTGCTGCAGGACGTTTACTGTTTTTTCCAGATGACATTGCTACAGAGGCAGAGACACTGGGGCTGGTGAGGGAAGGAGAAGTATCTGATACACGGTGACTCCTCTGGGATTCTACTGTCTAGAAGATGGAAGAGGTCTGGGAGAGATCACAGGCACAGTGTCCGCTAAGAAACAGTGATTACAGCTGTGCGTATATATGGTTGGGTATATGCAGTTTTCTGTTTTGATTTACTACATAAGCTGTCACAAAAGCATCATTTCAACTCAACTTCAGACCAGAAATGTTTTGAATTTTGTGATTTTTTTCCCTTAAACATAAATGTGTGTCTCTATATTTACAGGTGGTTTTGCTATGACTATCACATTTAAGGGTAAGTTTAGGTATTTGCATGCAAAATTCTGTGTAAAACTGAAATGACTCACTAAAAGGCAAACTATAAAGAAGTAGAGATTCATCATCCCTTACTGGTTTCAGTTTAACAATGAACTATAAAAAGAAACATTTATTTTCTGTGCTAAAAGTAAAGGTCACTGAGAAATTTTCAGTTTTCTTTCCCTTTTTTGCCTTCTTGGCACTCATGTTGGTTTCTGAAAATATTTCATTCTTGTTTCATTCATTTCTTTCCTTTCATGCTTGCCATCTTTCACTCTAACAGCTTATTTCTTCAGCATAGTTATTTCCAAGAAAACTAATATCCTTGGGGGTTCTCCTGCCTTTTATTACAAAAAGTTCATATCATCTGCCCCGGTGAACTGGAGGACAGACGAGGAACTGTTTTCATCACTGTAATGTTCTAGAGAGAGTTGCACACCAATCTAAACAAGACTAATTCTTTAGTTATTGCTAAATTTTCTTTCCAGTAGAGCTTTTGTTGCCTCTCAGATGGAAGACAATCAGTCTTCATCACTTCATCACTTTTACAAAATGGCTAGAAACTATGAAAAAATGTGTATTAGCCTCCAAAACACTGAAGATAGTAGCGCTGTGCCATTTTACTGAGACGTGGGATCTGTCACTGCTTATAAATAAGAGGTCAGCGACGCTATCTACAGAACATCCAGAGAATATATAGAGTAAAAACATATTTTTTCTTACACATAGTCTCTTTCCTATGTCTCAATAAATGAGAAGTATAGAATATATTAAGTAGCTACTTTTGAACAGAGTGGCTTCTGCTTCCCTGGCCAGACTTTTGCAGTCAGGTCCCGAACTATCTAAATAGCATCTGCTTTTAATGTACTAAAAAATATGATAAATAGAGTCACAGCACCTGCACAGTTCTTTCAAGGTGCAACAATTGACTTCTTGCAAAAGTCCTCACAAAGCCATTCATATTTTTGACATATTCTGTGCCATTCAATAACGTAGAGTGTCTCATGTGGATTTGCAGCACAAAATTGATTTTTACTTTTTAGGCAATCATTGGACTCAAGAAGTTCATGAAACTACTAATTAGTTAGGCATCATCAAACCTTGCAAATTTAGCATTAGCATAAGATTTTTATCCCTTTCGTCTCTGAAGACATTTGCTTTCTTTTACTTTTATTTGATTTTTTTTTTCTAAAGGACTTATACAAAGAAAAATTCTCTCGCTTTTGTATCCTGATCAAGAGCTACTTTTGCTATTTATGTCTTTGGCAAGAAGTCTTCAATTTATGGCAATGCCATATTGAATTTTCAAAGTTTCTTTCTCTGCTCTAGCAACTCTAGTGTAGCTCATGGTGCTGCTGTTTCAGAAACCACAGTCCTGTATCAGCTTCATAGATTTTATACAGCAAAAGCAGTGCCTTTGCAAAACGGCAGACTGCTAGAACTGTTACGGGTGTACATGATAATATTGTTCCTTTCTTCCCCTTCCATTTGGAATGGAAAACATTGTTAATTTTATTCAAGCTCCATCTAGCATTCTCAGCACCTCTTTCCATTCAATGCCCAGGAATAAAAGCGTTTTCTCATTACTCCACAATTTGCTTTTCCTCAATTATTTTTTTCTGTAGTAGACGTGCTTGGCTGGCAATATAACAAAAAAGTAGGGTATTTATCCCCTGAACGACTATCATACAGTTCATATTTGTGTGGTTAGTGTTTCAACGTTTTCCTGAAAACCTTAAAACTGTTCATTTTTTGATTGTTTTCAATCAAACCTTGGAAATACATAAATGAGCTGACAAATTAAATGCTGGCAGAATTGCAAATTCTGTCTAGAGCAGTCCAGCAGTAATGGCCCTTCACCTGCCAGCCATCCTGGTTTTCCAGCCTATTTCCCTTCCCTACTGTGAGCACTTGTCAGGCTTGTTCATCCCACCCATCTTTGCAGTGGTGCTTGCTTTCTGCTTTGGTGAGGGGCAAGGTGCCAGTCTGGGCTATGTTCCCCCTTCCCATCCTCCTTCCCATCTTTCAGCCAGGAACTGAGCCTCACTGTTGGCTAACCTGGTAACAAGTGACATAAAACTTTTGGTGAATTTTCACCCTTTTGTATTTTTCACCCTTTTTCACCCTAGGTTGCACTGAGGGTGCAGATAGTTGTAAAATCTGTACCTTTTGCCTCTGTCCCGGACAGTGGTGCCAGCTGCCGTTCCAGATGTGCTCAGGGTGCTCCTAGTGTTATTTAGTTCTGTGCCTGCTAAGACACTGGTGTGACAGTGTTGGTGGCCCTTCTAATTCCAAGAGATTAATGAAGTCACTGCTATAGGCATAGGCTATTTTTGGCAGAAGTTGTTTTGCTTTGATAGATGCCTGTACATGGGATCTTGGCTCTACTTTGAACAGAAACTTGCGTTTGTTATGGTCTGTTTTTAAGGTACCCATGTACATATTGCTGGGAGACTTCACTTAGTTAAATTAACAGATTGCTAGAATTATTAAAGTAATTTATCTATAAATGAAATTCTAAGATGAAATAAGATGAGTATCTAAGATTAAGTTGTTTCTTGGCTTTTTTTTTTGGCGCAATAATCTGTCTAATCCTTACAGCTCTAAATAACCTGCAGGCACTGGATCTGAATCTTATAGGCCTGACTATATGTGAAAACTTCAGCATCTGCACAACATATGAGAATTGTAGTGTTTATAACTTTCAAAAGGGGCTATGTTGATTTTTTTTTAATGTTTGCTATTGAGAGAAGAAATTCAGTAACTTTTTAAGGCCTATGGCTCCATTCTGTGTTCTGACTTTAATCAGTTAAAATAGTAGCCTGTTTTTTGAACATGTTATCTTTATCTATTTCTGTATTAGCTGTTGTGCCATAAGACAGAGGGATTGCCAGAACAAAAGAACTCTAGAGGGATCCTTAGATCTACAGCCAAGTGAGTCTGACAAGGTGGTAGAGACAATAATAAACAAGAATTGGAGTTAAGGCAAGTATAGAGAAGAGCAATCAAGACAATCAATGGGATGGAGGTGTTGTCTTTACAAGGATGACTAAATAAACACCAGGATTCTTCTGTTTAGAAGAGAAAGCAGGGGATGGAGGCAGTACTCATAAAGGCAGGAGATAAAGTGAATGTGAAATTAAATATGACAATAGGGGTCACTGGATCTAGTGGAAATAAATATGAAACAAATAAAGTATCTTAATCAAGGTTTAATACATTTAATTTAATACATTTAAAAATAGAACTGATTACCAAAGGCAGTTGTATAGGCAAGCAATGTCATCAAGTTAAAAAAAGCATTAGACAAATCTATGGATAAAAGCTGCATTAAAAGACTTTCTAGGAGGACACTCTGTCCCCTTGAGCATCCATAACCCACTTGTGGAGGCTGGATATTGCAGGAGGATGAGACTGTAGATGATATCT
>JAVCKT010012350.1:0-10846 GCA_032273925.1 Rhynchotus rufescens | reverse complement strand
AGGACCCCCCCCAGCACCAGGGACCCCCCCCAGCACCAGGGACCCCCCCAGCACCCTGCAGAACTGGAGCTTGTGCGGGGATAGTGGGGTGCGTGTCCGCAGAAGAGCAGGGACCCCCCATAGAGGGGTGCGGGGGGCCATGCCCGGCAGAGCCGGCCCGGGGATGCTCCCGGGACACGGGGGGGCCACCGCTGTCCCCCCCTCCAGCGGGCGGCCGGCGGACCTGGTTCTTCAGCGCCTCGATCTCGGTCTGGATGCGCTGGATGAGCCTGTTGAGCTCGTTGATCTCGGAGCGGGTGCTGCGCAGGTCGTCGCCCTGCTTGCCCGCCGTCGTCTTCAGCTCCTCGTACTGCCGGCAGCGAGGGAGCGCGTGGGGCCCGCGGCGCCCGGCCCTGCCCGCGCCCCCGGCGCCGCCCCGGGCACCGAGCGGGGTGCAGCGGAGCCGGGATGCGCCGGCCGGGAGGCACCGGCTGGGATGCACCAGCCTGGGAGCCATGGAGCCGCCCCGGGCACGGAGCGGGGTGCAGCGGAGCCGGGATGCACCGGCCGGGATGCATCAGAGCCGCCCAGGCATGGAGCACTGGGAATGGTGGGCTCAAGGGTGCTGGTGTGGGTGCCAGCGCTCGGCACCCTGATCTGCAAGGGTGGCCCCACAGGAACGGGACGGGAGCTGCCCCGGGAGCTGCTGCCCTGGGATTGGCTTCCCTGGGATCTGCTGCTTCCCTGGGATCTGCTTCACTGGGACCTACTGCCCCAGAACCTGCTGCCCTGGGACCTGCTGCACCTCGGATCTCATGTCCCAGGATCTGCTTCACTGGGATTGGCTGCCCCAGGATCTGCTGCCCCAGGACCTGCTCCCCAGGATGTGTTCCCGGGATCTGCCCCCGGGAGCGGCTCTGCTCTCACCTTCACCTGGTACATGCTCTCGGCCTCGGCGCGGCTCCGCCTCGCGATGTCCTCGTACTGCGCCTTCACCTCGGCGATGATGCCGTCCAGGTCCAGGCTGCGGCTGTTGTCCATGGAGAGCACCACGGAGGTGTCCGAGATCCTGGCCTGCAGCTCGCGCAGCTCCTGCGGCGGCGGCGGCGGCGGCGGCTGAGCACGGTGCCGCTCGCCGCACCGCTGGCCCCCTAATCCCGCCCGGCACCTCCTGGTAAAGCTGCCGCAGGAAGTTGATCTCGTCCGTGAGACTCTCCAGGCGGGACTCCAGCTCCACCTTGCTCATGTAGGCTTCATCCACGTCCTGGGGGGGATGCACGGAGCCCCTGAGCCCCCCGCAGCCCCCAGCCCTCGCCGGCGCCCCCCGCCCATCGCGCCCACCTTCTTGAGCAGCACGAACTCGTTCTCCTTCTCGGTGCGCTGGTTGATCTCCTCCTCGTACCTGCGGCGAGACGCGGCGCTGGGGACGCCGGGGTCCCTGGGCGCAGCGGGTGCCGGGGAGGGGGCTCTGGGGGCGCCTGGGGACACCGTGGTCCCCAGTGGGGTCCCCATGCACAACGGGTGCCGGGGAGGGGGCGCTGGGGATGACGGAGGACACCTGGGGATGCCGGGCTCCCCGCACAGGGTCCCCATGCACAGCAGGTGCCAGGGAGGGGGCTCTGGACACCGTGGTCCCCAGTGGGGTCCCCATGCACAGTGGGTGCTGGGGAAGGGGGCGCTGGGGACACCTGGGGGTGCTGGGGTCCCCAGTGGGGTCCCCGGGCGCAGCAGGTGCCAGGGAGGGGGCAGTGGGGACACCTGGGGACACCTGGGGACGCCAGGGTCCTCACACAGGGTCCCCATGCACAGCAGGTGTGGGGAGGGGGCACTGGGGACGCCGGGGGAACCTGGGGTCCCCAGCGGGGTCCCCGCGCACAGCAGGTGCCAGGGAGGGAGCTCTGGGGACGCCTGGGGACACAGTGGTCCCCAGTGGGGTCCCCGGGCACAGCAGGTGCCAGGGAAGGGGGCAGTGGGGACACCTGGGGACACCAGGGTCCTCGCACAGGGTCCCGGGCGCAGCAGGTGCTGGGGGCGCCGGGGGACACCTGGGGACGCCGGGGTCCCTGCACAGGGTCCCCATGCACAGCAGGTGTGGGGAGGGGGCACTGGGGGCACCTGGGGATGTCGAGGTCCCCGCACAGGGTCACCGTGCACAGTGGGTGCCAGGGAGGGGGCACTGGGAATGGCGGGGGACGCCTGGGGACACTGGGGTCCTCGCACAGGGTCCCGCGCACAGCAGGTGCTGGGGATGGGGACGCCAGGGTCCCCACACAGGGTCCCCGCACGCAGCGGGTGCCAGGGAGGGGGCTCTGGGGGCGCCTGGGGGCACCGTGGTCCCCACACAGGGTCCCCGAGCGCAGCGGGTGCCAGCGAGGGGGCACTGGGGACACCTGGGGATGCCGGGGTCCCCAGCAGGGTCCCTGCGCAGAGCGGGTGCAGGGAAGGGGCCTCTGGGGGCGCCGGGGGGGGCCGCTCACTTGCTCCTGAACTCCTCCACCAGCCCCTGCATGCTGCCCAGCTCGGCGTCCAGGCGCAGCTTGTCCTGCGCCAGCGCGTCGAGCTGCCGCCGCAGCGCCGCGGCGAACGCCTCGAGCAGCGCGGCCGCGCCGCCCCGCGCCGCCGCCGCCGCCGGCGCCTGCTGCTGCTGCAGCAGCTGCCACTTGGTCTCCAGCATCTTGTTCTGCTGCTCCAGGAAGCGCACCTGGCGGCGAGAGGCGGCTCGCGACCCCCCCGGCACCCCCCGTCCGTCCGTCCGTCCGTCCGTCCCTCCGACGCTTTTCCAGGATTGGCACCGGGAATGCGGCGGGGAGCTGCGTTGCAGCAGGGTGTGGGAGCGGGGATGCGGGATCAGCACTTTTCCAGGGTTGGCACCGGCGGGGACTGTCCCCAAGGCCACCGGGATGTCACCAAGGGGGGGCCGGACACCCCCACGGGAAGCGGAAAGTGCCCCAAGGGGCCAGGGGGGCCCCCAGGCAGGGCCCGATGTCCCCAAGGGGGCCGAGATGTCCCCTATGGCACCAGGATGTGTCCGAGGGGTCAGCAGGGACCCTTGCGGCACTAGGATGTCTTTGATGGGGGGGACGTGCCCACAGGGACCGTGACGTCCCCAAGGGGCTCGGGGGGCCCCAAGCGGGTCCCAAGGGTTTCCAGATGCCTCTGGTGGGGCCAGGAGGTCCCCGGGGGAGTCAGGAGGTCCCCGAGGAGGTCGGGATACCCCGAACGGGACCAAGGGCTCCCTAACGGGTCCAAGACCTCCACAAAGGGGCCAAGGTGGGTGGGGGCTGTCCCCAAGGGGCAGGAGGTCCCCGAGGAGGGGCCAGGGTGTCCCCAAGCGCCCGCCCACCTGCGAGTGCCCCCCCATGGCCCTGGGCCAGCAGAACCGGGCCGGGAAAAGGGCCCAGGCAGAGGGCAGAAGCCCCCAAGGCCCCCGCGGGGAGCGGGGTGTCCCCAGGGCACACAGGGCGCTCCGAGCCGCCTCACCTTGTCGATGAAGGAGGCGAACTTGTTGTTGAGGCTCTTGATCTGCTCCTTCTCCTCCTTGCGCACCCGCTGGATGTCGGGGTCGATCTCCAGGTTGAGGGGCGCCAGGAGGCTCCGGTTGACGCTCACGGCGGCGATGGAGCCGCCCGCTCCGGCGGGCAGCACGGGGGGCCGCGGCAGAGCCGCTCCGTAGCGGCCTCCGTAGGCGCCGAAGGCCGCGGCCGCGCTCATCCTCGCGCCGGGGCCGGCCGTGTAGGAGTGGGAGCTGAAGGAGCGTCCCGGCCCCGCCGAGCTGCTCCGCAGGGTCTTCCTGGTGACCGTGATGGACATGGGGCGGCTGCAGGTGCGGAGGGACGGACCGGAGCCTTGGAGGGCTTGGAAAGTGGACGGGAGCCTTGGAGGGCTTGGAGGACGGACGGATGGGAGGGTTGCAAGAGGAGCAGGGAGCCGTCGGACAGGACGGACAGACCAGACGGACGGACAGACCGGCCGGGCCGGAAGAGCAGGCAGGAGCCCCGTGGATGCGGGGCGGGGAGGCAGCTCCCTATTTATATCCCGGTGCGGATCCGGGGGAGGAGAGCGCGGAGGGAGGGCCCGGCGGGGCAGGAACCGGCACCTGCTTTAACCCCTTGGGAGCGGCGGCTCCCGCGGCGCCCAGGGATCCCCAGGGATCCCCAGGGATCCCCGGGGATCTGGGGTTTCGGGGTGAATCGGGAGCCGGGTTGTCCGCGGGGAGCAGAGGGGCAGGGGGCTCCGGGCACCCCCTCGCCCGGGAATCCGGAGCCGGCAGCTCCCTCGTCTCATCCCGGCAAAACCCCGGGCACGGAGGGAACAGTCGGGTTGTTCCCAGAGCAGCCGGCCCGAAAAGCCGGAATCGCTGCCCCCGATTTTCTCCCTCTGGGTGAGGGGGATTCTCCAGTGTCTCATAAGGGCTGTGCTCCTGCCCTCCACGCAGCCGTGGCTCCCTGCGGACCGGCACCGAAACAGCGGGAATCGATGCCCTAGAAATAGATGGGGAGTGGGCTCGTCCCGCGCTGGGAATGCCGGGCACAGGCCGAGGCAGCTCCTCGGCTCCGCGCCTGCACGCAGGGAATTTGCTGCCTTCCCCGCGGCTTGCTTGGGTTTCTTGTTTTTCCTCAATTTCCTTGAAGCAGCAACAGGGCCGGCTCCGGATCCCCGACGGGGTGGGACTGGGATAGGGAATCCAGGCAGGTCTCTGGGTGATGCTGGATGAAACTCATCCGTCCAGCTGCTCCTTTGCATCCACACCTCCCTACATGGATCTATCCATCCTTGCATTCCATCCATCCATCCATCCATCCATCCATCCATCCATCCCTCCCTCCTTCCCTCCCTCCCTGCACGGAACTCTCCTCCCCTCTCTCCATCCCAACACTCATTCCTGCGCTCACCCTTCCGGACGGCTCCATCCCTCCCTCCTGCACAGCTCCATCCACACGTCCACCCCCTTGTCCCTGCACATCCCTCCTCCATCCCTCCATCCAACCCTCCTCCGCCTGCTCAGCTCCCTGCTGATCCCTGCCTGCATTCCTGGGACAAGGAAGACGGGAAAGGGCCAATCCTGCCCCTAGGGAAGTAACACCGGGCCATTCCCGCCTCTCCAGGCTCCTTTTCCCAGCCCATTCCTCTTCCTCACCCGCGCGGGAGCCACGCAGGTGGGAAGGGGCAGGAAGACGCCTGTTTTGCTGCCACCTCCTCTTCCTCGGGCTGAAGGCTGCCTGCCCCTTCCAGGAGCTCTTCCCCCGCCCCGCCGAGGAATCTTATCTCCAAGGAATTTGCAATCCCGGCCAATCCTTCCCTCCCCACCGAGCCGCAGGCAGGGCCGGGGCAGGCGCCAAGGGGGTGCGGGCAGCGGGACCCCCCCGGAACGGCCCCGGACGCCGGGGCCCGTGGCAGCCCGGAGCCCCGCGGTGGCGCCGAGCCAGGAGCCGCCCGGCCCGGCTCCGTTGCCCGAGCGACAACCAAATTCCCCGACACCTGAGCCGAGCGTTCCCGGCGCGCGGGGCCGGATGGGACCGGAGCCTGTCCTGCCCCCACACCGGGCCCAATGCCCCACAGCGCCTGGGGAGGCGCCCGGTCTGGGGGGGCGCGTGGGGACGGGGGGACGTGGGGACGTGGGGACATTGCGCATGAGCTGGTGGCCACCAGCCCCGGCACGAGGCCGCCCACAGTGCCCACGGGTGCTGCAAGGGGGGAATGCAACCTTGTGGGTGCTGCAAGGGGGAAATGCAGCCTGTGGGTGCTGAAAGGAGGAACGCAACCTTGTGGGTGCTGCATGGGTGGTGCAAGGGGGAAATGCAGCCTCACGGGTGCTGCAAGGGGAGAAATGAAGCCTGTGGGTGCTGCAAAGGGGGAATGCAACCTCAAGGGTGCTGCAAAGGCGGAATGCAGCCTCGTGGGTGCTGCAAAAGGGGAATGCAGCCTCGTGGGTGCTGCAAGGGGCGAATGGAGCCTTATGGGTGCTGCATGGGGGAAATGCAGCCTGTGGGTGCTGCATAGGGAAATGAAACATTTTGGGTGCTGCATGGGCAAATGCAGCCTCGTGGGTGCTGCATGGGCAAATGAAACCTTGTGGGTGCTGGCAGGGGGAAACGCAGCCTCGTGGGTGCTTCGGAAAATGGCCTTGGCAGCCAGAGGAAGGGGAGCGAGAGGGTCCCGGCCCCGCGCCCGCCTCATTCCCAGCTGTGCCCGTCCCACCACGGGAAAGGCCCTGGGCGAACGGCAGCCGCCCGCCCCGGGCGCACAGCCCTTACGAGACATCAGAGAGCCCAGAGGCTGCGGAGCCAGCCGGAGGAGCAGCCAATGTCCCCGGGGGCCGGGACGGAGATGCCCCCGAGCCCCCCTGCAGCCGCATCGGGAATGGCCTGGAGAGACCGGGATGCGCCGTGGGATTGGGGGGTCATGGAGAGATCACGGAGGCCCTGGGGGAGTGGGGATGCCTGGAGGGATTGGGAATGCCCGGAAGGATTGGGAATGCACGGAGGGACTGGGAATGCATGGAGGGATTGGGAATGCACGGAGGGACTGGGGATGCACGGAGGGACTGGGAGTGCACGGAGGGATTGGGAATGCATGGAGGGACTGGGAATGCACGGAGGGATTGGGAATGCATGGAGAGACTGGGGATGCACAGAGGGATTGGGGATGCACGGAGGGATTGGGAATGCCCGGAGGGATTGGGAATGCATGGAGGGACTGGGGATGCACTGAGGGGGATCAGGGATACCCCAGGGCATCAGGATTTTCCCAGGGAGACACCACGGCGGCTCCCTGCACCTGGGAGCAAGCCCCTAAGGGACCCCCACGTAGGACAGGGACAAGGACGGGGACGAGGACGGGGACAAGGACGGGGCCGGGCCGGGCCACCTGCGGCTCCGTGCGGCCCTTCCCGCGTCCCGCTGCTCCTGTGTTTGCAGTCCAAGCAGGGCTGCTCGGGAACGCGGCTGCCGCGGCCCCTCCCAGCAGGACACGGTGTGGAGGGGGCGGAATTCCCACCGGGAGCGGCTCCATTGCTCGGGAATGCGCTGGGAACGCCGGGTCCTGAGCCACGGCCCCCCCCCCGGCCCCGGGACCCCCGGCCGCGCTCTGCGGGGGGAAGGGAGATCCGTCGCTCCCGCCTGGTTTTTCCAGGGATTTTCCGGAACGGGGAGGATCTCAGGGCTGCGCCCAAGAGCCGTGTGTGGAGACGGGGCCGAGGGGCATGGAGGGACCTTATCAGCGACAGGCCTTTAATCTGCGGCCCCCGGAGCGGTGGGACGGGACGTGCCGGGGGTCAGGGCCGCTCCGGGCAGGAATGTGGCTGATAAGGGGCCGGGATGGGCAAAGGATCCCGCCGGGAGGGGCCGCGGGGCCTGGAGGGGCCGTCGCCGGGTCTGTCCCTGCAGGCGCTGCCGGATCCTGGGCTGGGAATCTTGGGATTAGGCCCTGCTGGGGTCCCAGATCCCGGCATCCCGGCGTCGGACGCCGCGGGGATCCCGAGCCCGGCCAAGCTCTGCTTCCCGGGATTGGATACTGCTAGCAAATACCTCCGGGATAGGGGGTCAGCCAGCACCTGGATCCCAGGATCCGTCCCTACTGGGAACCCGGGAATAGTCAGCACCCGCATCCCGGGATCCGTCCCTGCTGGGATCCCGGGATCTGCCAGCACCCAGATCCTAGAATCCGTCCCTGCCGGAACCCCGGGATCAGCCAGCACCCGGATCCCGGGATCCGTCCCTGCTGGGATCCCGGGATCCACCAGGCAGACCCCTCTGAACCCCAAGGCCGGGAGGGAGGCAGGATCCGAGCGGAGCAGCCTCCGGAGGCGGCCGGCGCCCGGAGCGGAGGCTCCGCCAGCCCGTTCCAAGCGCAGGCAATCGAACCCGTCCGGCCGGCGCTCCCGCTGCCAGGAGGAGCGGCCCGGAGCGCTCGGAGGCGGGAAGCGGCACAGGCCAAGCAGGTGTCCGGCAGCGCCGGGCTGCGGGAAAGGAAGGGTGGAAGGGGAGGAAAGGAGGAGGTTGCGCCCTAAGAGGGAGCTGCAGGGCTCCAGGCTACAGGGATATGGCTTCTAGGGATAAAATGTGGGGTTTTGCTGGAATTCCACATCCCTGTCGGGCCAAGGACACAGCCGGGGAAAACAGGGAGCCCGCCCTGCGGAAAGGCTGCGCTTCCCGGGAATGCCCCTGCGGCCGAGCGGCGCCCGGGCAGCGCTGCCTCCGGCACCCCGTGCACAAGTGCGGGAAGGTGCACGCTGCTGCAAAGGTTTTCCCTGGAACAGCCGCGCTTCCCTGCAGATCCGTGTCCGTGCCACACCGAGCGCCGGCACAAAGGTGCATCCGTGCCAAGCGGGGGCCAAAGCGCTTCCCGTCTGCGGGCCCCCTTGGATGCTTCTCCAGGGGCTGGAAAGGTGTTTGCTCCGAGCCCAAGGAGCGGGATGTGGGAACGTGTCCTGCAACATGCCCTGCGGGGGGGGGCTGCAAAGCCGGGGGGCTGCCAGGACGCCCAACGCGCCGGCGCCCAGCCCTGCAGAGCAAACAGAGCCGATGCTCCAGATAAAAGCTGGAATGCGCGGCGGGAATGCCGGCGCTTTCGTGCCGCCCGGCGACGCCGCGGCCGCTGCCCTCGATCAGCGCGGAGCCAGATAAGGGCCAGGGCTCGGGGGGGCTGCAGGGGGGAGCGGGGCCGGGCTGGGGAAAGCCGTCGGATTCCGGCAGCCCTTGGGGGGGTGACCCCCACACACATGTCCCCCCCACTCCAAAAGTGCCTGCAAAGGCCTCCCCATGGGTGCAAGGAGCTGAACCCCCCCAGACCCCCTGGATGTGTGGGGCCGGGTCCCTGCAGACCCCCATGGACACAGGATGCCGCTCCTGCTCCCCATGGGTGCAAGGAGCTGAAAGTCCCCAGACCCCCTGGGTGTATGAGGCTGGGTCACCTCCATATCCCAACGCACCCCGACATGGGGGGCAGAGCAAGCCCCGGTTCTCCATAGACATATGGGGCTGAGCCACCCCAGCCCCTCTGGATATGTGGGGCCGGGTCCCTGCAGACCCCCACGGACACAGGGGGCCGCTCCTGGTCCCCATGGGTGCAAGGAGGTGAAACCCCCCAGGCCCCCTGGATGTGTGGGGCTGAGCCCGGAGATTCCTATGGGAACACGGGGCCGGGCTGACGTGTCCCTCAGCGCTGGGGCCCCTGGGCAGGAACAAAAGCCGGGCGGGATCCAGCCCCACCTTCCATGGCCCCAGGGCCAGGCCCGGAGGTGGGGCCACCGGCTCCCCGCTCGGGGCTATAAATCCTGCCCTCCCTCCGTCCATCCCGTCCGTCCTGTCCCTGTGCGCCCTGCGGCCCCGCGCTCCGTCCCGCCGGCTCCCATCGGCACCATGAGCTATTCCCGCAGCACCGTCTACTCCAGCAGCTACCGCCCGCTGGGCAGCGGGAGCGTGGTGGGCACGCGCCGCGTGGCGCCCGCCGGCAGCGCCGCCAGCGTCTACGCCGGCGCCGGCGGCTCGGGCTCCAGGATCTCCATCTCCAGGAGCACCAGCCTGGGCAGCGCCGCGGGCGGCTACGGCTTCGGGATGAGCGGCTACGGCGCCGGGACGAGCAGCCTCTTGCTGTCGGGCTCCGGCGTGGTGCAGAACGAGAAGGAGACCATGCAGGAGCTCAACGAGCGCCTGGCCAGCTACCTGGAGCAGGTGCGGAGCCTGGAGCAGCAGAACCGGCAGCTGGAGCGGCAGATCCGCGACTTCATGCAGAAGAAGGGCCCCAGTTCCCGCGACTGGAGCCACTACTGGGAGCTCATCGAGGAGCTGCGCAGCAAGGTGGGCTCCGCGCCCCGGCACCGCTGCGATGAGCTGGCGCCAGGGCTCAGCCTCCGCGTCCGGTGCCCCAGGGGTGCGGGGGGCCCCCCCGGCGCCCGGTTTGGCCATTAACCCCAGTGATCTTTGCCCGGCGGGAGGGAGCGGCGGCGCCGGGACCTGCCCAAGGCCGCGGGTCCCTCCCACGGCACCCGGGACAAGGACACCTTTGTTGGGAAAAGCGGGCGGGCTCCAAGGGCAGCGGGCGCAGGGCACCCCCCGCCGCGCGCCCCACGGTTTGGACTCCGTGGGACCCGTCCCGCGTGCCCAAGCTCCCTGGGAAGAGCCCAGCCCCATAGATGGCTCTGCCCCACACCCTGCGGCGCCCGTCCCGCCCAAGGGGCCCAGGCATCCGGGCTCCCGCGGGGCCCCCGGCGTTATCGCCTTCCTCCCGGGGCGAGGTCCCGCGGATCCGGGGGGTGGCACGTGTCACCGCTGTCCCCTCCCCGCGGGAGCCGCCCGCGCGCACGGTGACGGTGACGGTGACGTGGCCGGCGGTGCCGGGGGCCCCCCGCCGCGGCCGTGTCCCCCGCAGATCTACGACGCCACGGTGGATAACGCCCGCACGCTGCTGCAGATCGACAACGCGCGCCTGGCCGCCGACGACTTCAGGGTCAAGTGAGACCAGGGACGGGGACGGGGAGGTGGGGCGTGGATGGGGCCCTGCAGGACTGGGTAGGAGAGCGGGAATGGAGGTCGCAGTGGGACCGGGGCGGTGGAAAGATGGGGACGAGGATGGAAACTGGGACAGGGATGGGCTTGGGTGGAAGAACTGGAGAGGAGGATGGGATGGAGATTGGGATGGGATGGGGACAAGGGATGTGGATGGGGACAGGGATGGGATGGGGACAAGGGATGGCGATGGGGAGGAGATTGAGATGGGATGGGGACAAGGGATGGTGATGGGGAGGGGATCAGGATGGGATGGGGACAGGGATGGCGATGGGGAGGAGATTGGGATGGGATGGGGACAGGGATGGTGATGGGGAGGAGATTGGGATGGATGGGGACAAGGGATAGGGATGGGGAGGAGA
>JAVCKT010012349.1:0-12418 GCA_032273925.1 Rhynchotus rufescens | reverse complement strand
TTTTGTCTTAAGCTAATCTTTAGCCACTGCAGAAAAGATTGATAACTTCCAGAATTTCTCCTCAGCACAAGCCAGTTTAGATTCTCTGAAACATAATTTAAGACCTTTGGGGAGAATATGGAAAGAAATACCCCAAAGTGCAATGTCTTTATCACTATAATTAAATATTATGTAATTTAGGTTCTTTTTGACTATACTTCAGTTATAATATTGCCAGCACAATTTGAGCTTTTTGTTCAGTGCCTGCCTATTCCTTGTGTTGGAAAGGAGGAAAATCTATGGGGAATTAACTGTTACTTTGATGCTTTTATTAGCTTTTATTAGCTTTGTATGAAATGAGCAGTTAGCCACGAGAGACTGCTGCAATGCCCTTCCCTCTCAAAAAAACATTAGAAGAGATCAGGTGAAGGGGTTGCAGGGCATCCCATACCTTCAGCCTAAATTTATAAAGCATGGCTGAAACAGTCCTTGTGTTGCCCACTGGACTGAGGAAAGGAGAACTCAGAGCTGGGAAGTGCTGGGAGGATAAGAACAACCAACAAAGGAGACTTCCATGGGACTGCCGAGTTATGTGTGGGAGAAGTAGAAAGAGGGGGATCCTGCAGTTAAGAGCGTAAGGAGTTTTACAGGGGAGGGAAGATGAATGTCTGTGGGGTCAAGGACATGCTCTTGAACCCATAGAAACTCATCTTCTTCCACACAATATACACAATAGAGCTCTGAATGGATGAAAACCACTTGCAGGATGGACAGCAGCATTGGCTGACAGGCTTATGGCAGATATTTTTCTGACACCAAAGTAAGTGTCTGCTCTATTCCCCTGCATTCCTGTGATTCCGATCAGTGAACCACAATACACAGGAAAGCTCTTTCAAAAGTGGCCGATTTGAGGACAAATAGAAGCGGGTTCTAGAAGAAGTGTCCTTGAGCTGCAAGTTGAACAGAGTGCTCTGGAAACTATGAAATGGCCCCTGGAAACAAGGAGGGCTGATGGAGACGGGACGGGACGCGCCACGTGCACACATGGGCCTCTGCGGCCACCCAGCTCGCTCATGCCGCCGGCTTCTGAATTTCAGCAGGCATAATTATTTTTAAATACGTTCTTATCTACTGGAAAGATTTAAAAATTCTGTTGGGGTTTGCAGACTTTAAAGAAGGGTTTCAAAGAAAGTAATTGGCTTTGCCTTCATTCAGACACTGAAGCTCAATTTTCAGTGCAGGAGAGCATTAAAAACAGCCAAGAAAAATGGCCTAAGTGCATATAGTTGTAATACATGCTGCATTTGTAGCATCCCCAACAGGATACAAGAACAATATAGCTCAGGCATTTTGCTAGGATGAAAGAGCATCATTCCTTTGGTATTAGTTTATAGCACATGGAGTCATCTCTCACTTGCAGGAAAAGTCACTGAAATAATTTATGTCACTATTAAACGGCTTCTCTGCTGATCCATTGCAGCCTCAGCACATTAACTATATTTACCATCTAAGATACAGAAAGGAATCTGTACTGTCTGACGAGGAAGCAATAAAGTTTTAGTGAAACGGATGTAAATCAAAGTTTAAGTTTGCCTAGTAAAAATACATAAAGCTGTGCTTCACATCATGTTTTATGCATACAAGTACTGTACTTATGAATAGAACCTGTATTTATTGATAAATGCTATTTCTATATTGGTGATTGTTTGGATCTGTAAATTAAACGCTGTGCACTTTCAGTGGTAATCTTAAGAAAAATAGAAGCGGGAATCTTTTGTAACGGAAGGTCTCCTTTGTTTTTGAGAAATCAGGACCGTATGGAATGGTAGAAAGGGGAGAGGAAATGGTCTAAAAATGTAAATCTGATTAGCCCTTTCTTCCTCAACAGCTATTGGATTCAAGAGTACAACCTGCTGCACTTTCCTGTATTTCTCCTTTTCTTTTTGGAACTTGTGGCTTTGCATCAAGCAGTTACGTTATTATGTCTTGCAGAGTGTTTCTATACTTGACAGACTGGCCGCAGGATGGGGTTTATTGCTGTAGCTCTTTCCTGGAAGATGATTTAGCCAGCAGCCACCCGGTACATGTAAGGTGATGAAACTTGACGTGGTGACACTGAAACTTGCCACTTGATGCTTCTGTGCTTCAGTTCTCTTGAGTTTCTCATTTGCCAGCTCCTTTGCCCCTATACATTGGCTCACTGATAGGGTTAACAAAGACCACCTTAAATGCCAGTAAATAGTCACTGCTGTTGAGATTCTGAACGTGATCCTTTTTTGTGAGGACTGTGATCAGCAGTATCACAGGGCAGGGCTGACCTACAGACTTTGGCCAGGTGGGACTGAGCACTTTGGAAGAGATCTAAATGTCCGGGGGAAATATGGTCTATAGGCTGGCCCTGATGTGTGAGAGTGAGGAACTGGGAGGGATGAGAGGAAAGGAAAGAAGAGACATTTTGCTTTTAAACTGATGTGGTATTTTGCTATCATGTAAGTATGGCTTATCAGCCTAAAGCTTGCCTGATTTTTCCAAGACCACCAATTGGTCTAATAAAACCGCTTGGAAATCTTGGCTTGCTTTTGAAGTTGTGCAGCTGATGTTTTTTTCTCCTAGTTTTTCCAGGACAATTCAAGTTAGGTCTTTGGTGTGCAGGACTCATGAAGCCCTGGGTATCTCGTGCAGTTGCATGATGCCCTCGCGGGTGCCGGTGATGCTGCACCTGCCCCCTTTCAAGAGTGGCCCTGGACCACGCACTGTGCAGGACTGGATAAACTGGCCTCATCTGGCAGGCAAAAGATCTCTCTGCTGAATTAATATCTTTCCATGTCTCAGGATGGAACTGGAAGGTGATCTGCAGGTGTTACCGCATCAGCATCATCTTTTCTTCTTAACAGAACCATAGTTTCTGTGCCTTTCCAGCAGAAATGACCCTCAAGGTCTGTTGTGCCAAGGCATAAGTGGATACATTTCTTAAGGGGATGAAACAACAAGGTTGTTTGCTTCTCTTGGTTTGAATAGGCTTTTATAGTTACTTTAATGTACCCTTTTCTTTTATACTTTGAAGGCTTAAAAATTTGCCCTGACACGTCTAAGTGAAGCAGAAGCTACAGCAAAAGAGTCAGCTATAAGATTTCCAAGGGAAAGGATACTTTAAAATCTATCAGTTTCTGTAGCATCTTTCATATGCACAAAGTTACAATGCCCAGCAGGCGATCGCAGTGTGTCCAATTGCCTGCTTTAACAAACACATCTTTAGATTCGGGGAAGTAAAGTAAGGTCACTGCTTGAATGAGTAAACTGACACTTGGAAAGAGATGAGTGTGATAGGTCTGCTGCTCTCCAAACAGTGTGTACAGAAAATATAATAATAAAACTAAAAGATAACATATAAGCAATAAAAAATAGCAGGTATCTCTTCCTAGGCACATCAATCCTGGCGTCATCAGCTGAGCCACCAGCTAGATGGTGAAGGAAAAACAGAGAGAAAATGTCTCATTCAAGCACTGAAAATTACATGCCATCAAAAAGATAAAATTACCCGAGACCCTTCTGGATCACCTAAAAGGAGGGGTGGTTTGCATAGAGCACACTGAAAATCTAGCCCAATTTATCATCTTTGCAAGAAAGCAAATACTTGGTAAGTTTTGTATTTCAAACAGTACTCAAGCTGCACGAAAATAAATAAATAAGCTAACCTTAAAGTCCAAGACCAGGAATGAAAATCTGAGCAGACTTCAGCCCTCATCAGCAGCTTAGCTCTCTGGGTGTGACAGGCAATTTTGGCTTTTAATTTTCTAAAGCAGTAAGGAAAGTAATGGTACACCTTAAAAGTATGACCTTATCCTTGTAAGATGCCTGTAGTCTGGCAGGAAATGAGATGACCTCTCTTTCTGTGAAAGTCCATCATCCTCAAGCAAGAATTCCCTTTTTGCTTGCATAAATAGATTGAGGAATGGAAGGAAAGATTTGATTTTTGTGCACCACTTTTATTCTGCTCCAGCTTTGATCCCTGCAATGTTTTTAGTGGTAACATTTTATAAATTTTTAAGTTATGGATGCTTCTTAAGAGTATGGATGGATATGGCCGATCATTTTCATTTGGCCAGAACAGATGTGATGCAGGGCCAAGTTACTAAAAAGCATGCCTAGGTGAAGGCTTTCCTTCTTCCTCTAAGCCCTCCTGAGGTTGCTGAAATTGTCTGTATCAGTTAAAATATGTTTTTGCTGTACTGTAACATGAGAATGTTTTATGAAAAAAATGAATTACGGCCAGAGCTATTTCAATGAGTAATCTGACAAAGTATCATTGGTACTTGGTGAGTCTGTCAAAGCCGTGGATAAACAGAACATAGTGAATTCTCCTGTGTTTGTGTCTGCAGGGTTGCTGATCCAAATCCATATGCAGTACATAGAACCACACCAAACTTAAACACCCGCTCACACAGATATCCCTCCCTATCATGTCACTCTGCTTTTTTTTTACTTTTTTTTATTTTTAGGAGAGCCAGTCCTTTCTTGGCTAATCTTGACAGTAGTTACTCCATTAACTTATTGTTCTTTTAAAACGTCATACTGAAACACTCTGTCAGAGCCCCAGTTGAACTGCTCCAGTTATGAGGTGAGTCTTTTTTCTCTTCACTCTTCACGTCTGCTGTTGTACTGACCTTTAATTTTCCCTATTTTTTTTTATAAAGGCAGCGTTGGATCCTCTCACATTTTCTGGAGTTACTGAACTCTGAGAGCATGGTGTGTGCAGAGCGTGCGATATGGTAATTTGTGTGTTTTGTTAAGAGATTTGCAGTCTCGGGGCCAAATCCTGTGGTCCTGTGCAAAGCTCCCAGCGGATGGAAACAAGGAGCGGGAGGCAGCGCCATTCCCGCCGGGCACAGCCCCAGCCTCAGGCCCCCGGGGGAATGGGCACAGCTTAAACCCGCTTCAAGTGGCTTGCCCAAATTCCTGAAACTCTGTGGATCAGCAGAAACTAAAGCTGAGTATCACAAATGCCAAAATAATGATCTGATCACCGGACCATGTGTCCCCTGTTTGACTTGGCTTTAGAATTTGCGCTCTACTGAAGGGCATAGGACAACTCACACATCCAACCACTGTTTTTACAGGTGTCTAAAGACTTGAGCACACATTGATGCATTGGTTTAAACTCATTTCACATTTCAAAGGTTTTCTTTGTGATCAAAGTGGTTGGAGACTTCTTTATAAATGAAAACAGAGATTTTGAGACAGAAGATATAGCCACCATAGAAAGAAAAGGCTTGGAGAGAGGAAGGAGCCAAAGAAGGCTTTTTATTCCAGTCTGAGTTTGCAAGACTTTGATAGGAAGACAAATAGCTCCTGGTTTTTGGGTCTGTTTAATCAGGAAGGTTTTGAAATGCAACTGTAACTGCAAGCACTTTGAATGCTTCTAAAGAATGATTTTCCAGAAGAAAAGTCCACTTCAAAACAGCCATATTATAATTTCTTTGTACTGCTCTGCTCTCATTACAGTTGTAGTTATCTGCAATTGCAGAGTCAAAGATCAACATTTTGCATTCTGACAGCCTGACTATTTGTGTTTACATGAACTAGATCACTTACACAGGGCTTAGTCATCACTAAATCTGATTATAATAATTACATCATAGCATCATTACCAAGTGCAGTTTTTACAGGAAATTAGCAGAAATGAAACTTCCCTAAAAGGATGTTCAGACTGAACATGAAACCGGTATGGACAATTTGAAGCAAAGGAATAAATAGCCAGGGCACAAAGTCACGTCCTTGCTGCGCTGTGCAGGCTTTGTGTGAACCACAGCACAATGTATGTGCTTTATGCAGTGAGTCTTTACAGCAAAATGCAGTGTGACCATAGAGCAGGATGCCGTTTTGCTGCCTGGATTTCCCTTCTCACTGGGCTGCCGGGTGTGTTCGCTGTGTGGCCCGCTACATTCAGGGAATAGCGGTCCTCGAAGAGCAGGGATGAAGCCTGGCCCCACTGTGCCTGGGCAGGAACCGCTCACCCACTCCCTGCAGAATAATCTCAACATGGCAAAGGAGGCAGCTGCTCCCTCCTCCTCCTCCAGCCCTGCCCATGAGGAGCTGCTCTCGGGTGTAGGATGCGTCTTGAGGGCATTTTGCCACTGTTGGTGGCTGGTTTGGAGCCTCCTCATTCCTGTGTTGTGGAGGAGCTGCTCTATCCTTAACCGCTTTCTTGCCCAACAGCTAGGCTTATCCAAAACATACAACATGACTCTCATGTCGCTTTCTAGGAGGTTTATGGGCTGCTGCCGTAACGGACATGAAAGAAACTGTATTAGGTGTGAGGATTTTAGTGGGCTCCATATTAGCCTGCACTTTCCTGGTCACAGTCACATGAGAAAAACACTAGTGAAAAAGAGCTTGACTCCATGGGTGAGAAAGACTGCAGCCTTCCTCCCCCACGTTGGAAGCAAATCCTGATTCATCAGAGCAAATTCCTGTTTTGATCAGGGTGATGGTTTGGGCATTTCCTGCATCTGAGGAAAAAAACCTGCCCGATTTGATTGATGGAAATTTATGTGTGTGCTCACATTCTATTGATCTCCTTTCCAGCTCTTGCTGTGGAGTGAAGGTGGCCTTGTGCAGAGCTACCGTCCCTAGCCCAAGATTTGAAGAGCTCTTCAGATCCTGACAGTTGTTTGTCATGCAGAGTATCAAGATGATCTGGAAAGACAGGAAGCAAAGGGAAAGAGAAGATTCAGATCCTATCAGAAGACATCAGCTTGTTTGTTTATTTGTTTAAACTGTTGCAAAGGATGTTCTGGGTCATTAGTCGCAATTCAGGAAGATTTAAGCTAAGGTCACTTTAGCCCAGCTGGAGAGAATAGCTCAAGCTGTTTGCCTCCACATGTGGTTCACAGAGATGCAGATGTTCATTTGGATGAGTTAAACTAATGTTTGTTCTGTCTCCTTGGAAGCTTTGCCGTTTTAAGTGCCTGAAGTGAGTGAGCATTGCAGTGAAGAGAAAGGCCAGATCCTCAAAATTCATGGCACCAGAGGGGCATGGTTTAAAGCGTGACTCTACATTAGCTTCAGAGAGCTGGGTAAGCTATTATTTTATCAGGAAAATAGTAATTGACTACATCTATCAACACTCCTTTGCTCTCTCACTGCTAAGTGACTATTTAGTGGTCTTATGGTGTGTTAAGGCTAATTTCTAACCTGAGTGCTATATTGATAGGGATATCCCTGTGGCTTTGAAGTCTATGAGAGTGCTGATTTGTAGGACTGTGTTGTTTACCTTTTGCAAGGGCAGAATTACACTGCAACAACAGGAGCTCTCAGATGACAGGGTCAATGCTTGCCACTCGCTCCCTGGAGTCCCATTATTTCAGCCTTCATGCTATAGCGTAGGCCAAATGTTCGCAGATCCTTTGGATCCTAGGACCTTCCTGATGTTTTAGGAGAAAAGCAAATTCAGATGAGTCTCTGGGTTCTTGGTTGCAATGCTCCATGAGCTGCAGAAAACACTTGCAAGAAAGTTTGCTTTTTCTAAAAGCAGTCCTAGTTCAGAAGCTGTATTGCTCCCTAACCCCCTCCTTAGGCTGGGAGCGGGCAGAGCACTGGGAGGAGAGCTGGGGCAGGGAGAGGGTGCCCTGCAGGCCAGCAGCACCCGAGGGCTCTGCGGCAGCTCCTTGCAAACAAACACACAGCACAGCACAGCACTCACCTGACAGGGTGCCACAGCTGCACAAACAGACAAAGCTGTAATTTATCCCTTTCCCTGTTTTTCTTTTCTTTTCTTTTCTTTTTTTTTTGTGTGCTTATTTAATGAATTAGCTAGTATGGTGCTTAGTGAGTGATGCTGGCTATGACAGAAGCTGCTTTACATGTTGTTTTTAGCTTGGTTTAACTGAGAAAACTGGGAGAGAGGGCAAGAGGCTGAAGAGTTGGAGAGGATTTAGCACAAGAAAGGCAAATGGGAGGAAGAGGAGGAGAGAGAGGCCACCATCACTAATGTCTATGTAATAGAGATATATGCTGGGCATATCCATGCCCAGGCTGTAATTGCTTGTGCAGTGTCCTTTTCTCAGAGCTTGACCGTGAAGCTTTTCCCCATCATAGCCATGCAGAAGGTGGATGTTTTCCCCTATCCCCCAATCCCAGGCTCTCCCTGTGAGTATCGCTTCCTGGTGAGACGTGATCAGCTCCAGCCCAGAGCAGCCCAGGACACCAGCCAACTTTGTGGGCATGCTGTCTTCCCTCAAGGTACCTTCACAGTTTGGAGACTCATCTCCAAAACACCCTTGTTGCTCTCCTTCACATTGCTCCATAAGACAGAGGACAACCAAGGGTCAGACTCTCCTGGTGGGGAGACCATGACCTGTCATCCTGCCAATTGCTTCCCCATTGGGCTCCCCTTCTCCCTTCCCTCATGTTAGATCTTGACTGCTCTGCTGGTTGAGATCGTCTTTTTGCTTTGTGCTTGTATCCCGAGGTCCCAGGACAGCTAAACACTACACTAATATAAATAGTAAAAATACATGAATAATTGATATTCAGAACCAACTTTTCCTTGTATTTTAGTCATGTATTTCCTGGTAAATATGATGTCAATAACCTTCACTTTTCCTTCCCATTTAGATGACGACCTCTAGGGTCATCAATACTGAATGCCTTTTGATTTCAGGTGGCAGAAATGGCCCCCAAATCCAGCTGAGATCACTGCTATTTCTGTGTAAGTGCTTCTGCAATAATTGTGATTGAGAATCATGCGGTGGAACTCTGTGCAGAGCTGAAAAACTGCTACCTACGAGGAAAATGAGAAAAAGGGTTTCCTCCTTAAAATGAATTTATCTGATTTCTGTCTTCTTCAGATATACAGATTGAGGCTTAACTGCATGGCGTAGTTTTTTATTGTTTCTGTCCAAGAGGATGAAGCAAGGATTCTGATTTAATAAATGATGTGTATGAGACATGGATGATGACAAGCAATCATTGATTTACCCAGCTCTAGTTTTCAAACACTGCAATTGTTTTCCTATTTTGTGGCCACTGTATCTGAAACTATATCATATGTAAGTACCCTGAATATTTTATATTGGCATACTTCTTTCTTGCCAGCTTTCCCCCCTTCCTTTTTCCATCAGCTTTTTAATGGCCTTATTTCTGGATTGTTTTATCACTCTAAAAGAGATTGACTGAGCAAATAATGTTGCTGTTTTGTTGATTGCCTTGTTGTTGGTTAAATACTATTCCAATATAATGGGAAAGTTATTATTTCTAAGATAGCCTTGCTACTGCATTTTTTTTGTATTTCTTTAGGGAAAAAAAAAGGATGTTATCTCAGGAAAAAAATGTATCTGGTTGGAAGGAAAAAAGTGCTGTGCATTTGAAACCTGTGAGAATAGTTTTTTTCAGTTCAAGGTAATACATCCTTTAATTAACTGAAGAAGAGATGTTCAAAGGCAAAAATATGTTAGGTACCTAATGTCCTCAGTGGTGTCTTTTTTGTTCTCAGCTGTAGGATTCTACAGTTTGACTACAGATGGAGTGATATAATAAATATGTATTTTGTCTATTTAATCTGTATCATATTTTCCTTGTTTCCATAGAGGGAGAATTCCAAAGCATGCCAGCAGAACGGGAGCACTCGACCAATCCTTCTCCCTATAAGTGACTGGCTGAATTCGCTTTAAGAAAGTTGAAGAGCTGGGTGGTTGCCCTGAATTTTCCATGATGAATTGGAACAGAAGGAAGGTCTCCATTAGAAGCATAAATTATTACATATTTGTCACACCCCGAAAGCTTGCTTGATATGTGGCTAAGGATAACTGTTCCTTGATGGACACAGGTCCTTGAGTTTTAGCACTTGAGGAGATTTATAGATAGTTGTCCGAGCCAGCACCAAGTCTAGGTTTCAAACAATGTGTTTTTACAATCTATGCATGCAGGTAATAGGCCTGATTTTTGTATCTGAGCTATGTCTAATGTCTAAAACTGATGTTGTAATCAATGGAAAATGTGGATGGATGGCATCTCTGAGAATTATTGCCCAGTAAAAGAAGCAAATGGGGCTTTCCTTTTACAAGGAGGAGATTAAGAATCAGAGCTCAAGATCAGAAATACAGAGGGAAAAATAAATTAAAAGCCCTCAGTTCTTCTCTCTTTTTCAGTAAACGGTATCTTCTCACCACTGTTTTTACAATTTATAGCACTCGTAAGTGTGAAGAACAAGCTCTGATGAGGAAAAATCCCAATCAGAGGTGTCATATGTGGGAGAAAAAAAACCTGCTTGGTTTCAGGTGGAAAAGATGGAGGTTAAGGGGTAGTGTGAAAACAGCTAGGACTTATTCTAGAAAAATCCACCTGGTACACTTGCTTGTAAGGAAGAAGAGCAAAGTCAGAAGGGCTGAGTCCTGCTTCCCTACAAGAAGTGCTGTAGTGATAGGTTTGGTGGGGTTTGAGTCTATGACTAGCCTGTTGTCAAAAAGAGATAATGAGAATTATTTTTTTCTCTGCTTTTGGGTTGCCTATGTGACATTACACTGCCTCAAAATGAACTCCAAAGAATCTACAGGGAGGTTTCCATGGCGTGTGAAGGAAAAGTTAAAAAGGTGCCCTGTAGGGAAATACAATTCCTGATAGGGAGATGCAAATTGGTATCCTATTCAGGACTCAGATGCTCTATCAGTATTCAAGATGGCCAGGATGTTCCTGTTCTTTCCCAAAGCCCTGTGGGAATAGGGTGTGCAAAACCTCATTTTATGACTGTGTGGAAGACAAAATTTAATTTGTTGTAGGAAGGACTAGCTCTTTCATTCGGACAAGGCAACAAACAGATTAAGACAACTCCTATTGTACAGGAGTTAGAATTCTATATAAACAAACTATTTAAAAAAGACAGCAAATAGATATATCCAGTATCTTTATAATCTTAATATGTCTTTATAAAAAATATTGTGTATGAACTGCCGGGAAGGACTTTATTTAACCTGTGTGAGCTATAGCTTTCCAAAAGCACCGTGGAGGAAACTTCTGTCAATGTAGCAGAGAGCTGGCTGGATTTTGTATGCAGCTTGCCTCCTGTTTCTTGTCTTCTTTTCAAATGCCAATAGAAGTAAAGCAATTTTTGTAACTTGTACGCAATCCCGTGTGTAGAAAGTTCTATTCGTTACTACTTCACCAAATTAAATGCTAGTAGTTACTTGCAACTTTTCCTCCGATATGAGCCTGTCTATCTAACCACAGTGTGGCACTAATGGTATAAATGCACAGAACTCCGAAGGAGCTTGAAGAGTAACTCTGCAATCATCTTCATAAATGTCACATTACAAAGTCACAATGCCTTAAAATTTTTGTTCTGCTTGCATAAGGCAGGGCTACCTCATAACAAAGAACTATCACAGTTCTGTGATAAAAGTGCAGCTTGTGGCTACTTCATATAAAATGACTCTTTTGCTCTCCTATTCTATCTGCCAGCAACTGCTTGTCTCTCTAGGGCTATTTTTAGGGCTGTGCTGGTATTAGCAACCTACTATATCCTAGGTTAGGGTCATCAGGCACTCATTAGTTCCTGAAAGAGGAGGGACACCTCCTTCCTTGGTGTTCACTATTGATGAGGAGCTAAAGGAGCCCACCAGTCTTAGAGCACCATGGAGGATGCCCCACTCCTGAAGCATTACCTGTGGGTTTGTTTTGCAATGCCCTGGACTAAAGCAGCTCTGCCACGGCTGCTTTTCCTTCCAGGGCCTGCCATATCCGTGTTTTTCATTGCCTTTCTTCCTTGTCTTCCCTCAAGCATGAAGTGGTGCCGACCAAATAATAAACAAAAATATGTCACCTGCAGCCTCTTGTGGGATGGAGAAGTCGCCTGACAACTTAACTTGGCTCTGCCATCCCTCACGGGTGAGCTCTCTTCCTTCCCTCCCTCTGATTCATTGCAGGAGTAATGTGTCTTGTCCGGCTGCCAATACCACCACAATGGATTACGGTGCTTCCCTGAATAGAGATACTGGTGAGTAATTTTCATCTCCACTGAAATTAATTCATACATTTTTATCCCGGTTTGCATCAGAATCGAGTAACTTGACTGATTTAGAGTCCCATCTTGTAATCCTTAAAGATATAAGACCCTTCCAAAGACAGCTTCTTGAAATTGGTCACATAATGGTAAATTCTTGTTAAAGATGACCTTGAGGTAATCACTTATAAAGCTGATAAGAAGCTGAAAAGTTGTGCTCCAATAAAATAGTTTTAGTTGTTTAAAAAATAAACAAGCAAAACATTAAAAAAAGCATATAGTGTATCTTCATATGTGGCTTAATCCAAGCCTGACTGTACATAATAAGCTTGTAATTCTGTTGATTTATTGATGGTGAGATAGCAAACACTTGTAAATCTCAGCTGTTGGACTGTGTGCAAGAAATGGGCTGTGTGATGAACCTGCTTCAAGGTGGCATCTTTT
>JAVCKT010012346.1:0-19950 GCA_032273925.1 Rhynchotus rufescens | reverse complement strand
CTTCTCTTCTCCAGGCTGAACAGGCCCAGCTCCCTCAGCCTTTCCTCATAGGGCAGATGTTCCAGGCCCCGATCATCTTTGTAGCGCTCCATCCTTCATATGGGAGAGGTCACTAGTGCAGCTCTCCGTTAGAAGCACCTGAGTTAGCAAAATGAGAGGCTTGATATGGAGATGAGAATTAGGAGAGGTGAGGAGAGGATCTTGTGGTTCCTGAATCATTGCTGATCAGCAGTAAATGGATAAAACCTGGGAGGTGTGTGGGGGCTGAGGCCATGTGTGCTTGCTTGAAGTTGTACAGTGCTGGAAATAACTCATTGCAGAGCTTCCTTGGTAGCCCCTGAGGTTAAAGCTGGAGAGGAATTTGTGCAATTTCCTCCCCCTTATTTTTTTCCTTTGTGAATTACAGGTGTAGGTTATTTTTAGAAGGCTCCGTAGTGCTCAGTCACTGCTGGGTGTCTTAGCAGCAGCTTTGTGTTGTTTTGTGCCTGGAAGGCACTTGCTTCTGAACTAGGAGTGCCTAGGGTATGATCTTCCTCTGAAGAATGTGATTTCCAAAATATTAGGTAAAAGGAGGATGGAGGAAACGGGAGAAGTGGCTTCCTGTCAGGACAGGACATGTATTGAAATAGGAGCTTTTGCTTCTACAGGTTGACACCAGGTTGTGATTATAGGTGTTTTCAAAGCAAAAGCGGAAGAGGCTCAGGAAGCCTGAGTGATTTTAGCCTGTGTTGATTGAATGAATTCTTAGACGTGCCCTGACGGTTCAGGGACGTGGAGCAACTTTATCCTTTGCCTGAGGAGGTGCAAATCTGCAGCACGGAGGGAGCCCGGGCAGCCCCTGGGAGTGCTCTGGGGTAAGTGTGGCAGGGCAAGCGGCTCTGACCCACACGCTCTGCTGCAGGCCATGGGCTGCTCCAGCTCCATCCCTGCCCACAGCAGGAAACCCACTGTCTTTTTAGGCAGGGAGGAAGCAGTGAGACCTGTGCAAAGCTGACGTGGGACTGCAGTAGGATTTCTTAGGGTTTTTTTTCCCAAGGGCATCCTCCACCTGCACTGCCAAGCTGAAGGTGTTGCCAGCCAGGCTGAGACAGCTCCCACCTGCTGCCCGCTCCACGAGGGCGTGGGAGAGCGGGCAGATGTGGTTTATCCACGGGGATAACAACCCCCGGGAGGGCCAGCTCGGAGCCGAGCGGCGCATGGCACCAGGATGCTCCCTAATCCCTGGGGAGGGGTTACCTGGTGGCAGAGCTGCAGCCCTGTTAGGGCTGTAGCTTATGTAAAATAACTGGTTGCTCAGGCTGCCCATGAATCGATCTGCTGGTGGCACGAAATGTGGATTTGAAGCTCCCTGTGCATTAACATAAATCAAATTCAGGCCGTCATAGTGGTTTGGAAACAGAATAAGCCTTGCTGAAATCAGAGCCCAGGCTGGGGTGCTCCATTAACAAGCTGCCTTTTTTTTTCAGAGGCAGAAGAGCTTTTTGGAGCTTAGTCTTGTCAAAAAGTAAGCTGAGTTGGAAGGACGAATATTTTTGTAATTCTGTCATGACCCTTGAATTTCTCACTCTAAGAGCTATGTAAGTGCTTAGATCCCTTTAGTCTGGTGCACATATGTGCCCCTTTTTTAAAGGAGGGGTTTCTGTGCCCCACATGTACTGCCTATTTCTGTGCAGGCTTTGAGCCTAGCCCTGTTGGACTGCTGCTGCATCTGTGTGGGAAGCCTTTGAAATATTCATTGCAGTCCATGGTAATCTAACACCAGTCGTCACTCTACAGTCCTTTTTCAGGAAGGCATTCCTTCAGTGAAGTAATAAAACTGACGGCTTTATTATATGTAAATACCCAGTAATACTGGTGCTCGGCTATGTTTAGCTTGACTTATTGGTAAGCTAGCTCACAGCTGGGCAATTGCCAGGATTTGCATTATTCGCTATCACAAGCGTGAATAGTTTGGGTGTTTGCTAATTCCTACATAAGTATCAAAAAAAAAAAGGAATTTGTTTCCTTAAGATAAATATTTAATGCAGTGTACCCAAGGCTGTGAGCTTTGCATGGAGCGGGTGCCCTCCAGGGCCTTTCCTGGTGCATCGGTGTGATGGGTGCTAAATGGCCACAAGCCTGTGAAAGCCCAAAGGGGGAAGGCGCTGGGAGCGGGAATCCCAGGGGACACGGGGATCCCAGGAGACGCCGCCGCGGCGCCGGGAGGAATCGCTGGGGCTTTCGGAGCGTCCCTGCTGCTGCTTGGGCAGTTCGGTGGGACGGGAAGCACCGGGGACCTCGGGCGCTGCGGCGTGCTCAGCTGCGGTGCAGTCTGGCTAATCCAGCCTTGATCTCCTCGCTATGAAATATTTAGCTTTTAATTTGTGCTGGAGCAGTTATTCAGCTCTCCAGAGGGGCACAGCACAGGGCTTGCTCTGTTGTATGAGGGATTCCACTGAATTCTGCAAAATTGCCCTCTATGCGAGAGACATGTGAAAATATTGTAACTGCCATTACTTTTGCATGAGGTGTTTGTGCCGTGGCCAGAAGGGCTGTTGCAGACGCTTTGCTTTCGAATTAGCCTCTCTGTAGTGGGTGAAAACTCGCACTTGTTTAAAAATGAGAGCAGCAATTACATCCCTTCGACCCATGTATTTTAGCGTGCTGGTCAACCCGAGATCCAGGCACTGAAAGACTGGTGGTAAAGAGGAAACCTTTGCTTAAATGACATGCAGTTTCAGGGCTGCTTAGAACTCCGTTTGTGCTGCTGCCATCCCTACGAGTGCTAAAATAACAGGCAAAATATACAGTTCCCAACAAAGATCCAGCTGCTTCACAAAGCAGCTTTGGCACCTAATTCTCCCCGGGGCACCAAGGGAAGCCAGTGGAGCTGGTTTGGGACTGCCCTTTGTAGGGCTGCGAACTAAATTAGAGGCATGGTAGAAATGTTGTTGTGCTCAGAGCTTTCCATCTGGAGCCCAGTTTGGCTGCAGAAATGAAAGCAGCAGCGTGGGCCCCTGCCTTTGGGTTTGAATCCTGGCACTGTGTTGTGGTATGGTGGCTCGAGCCTGCCTTAAGCCTCCTGCATTTTCACTAGGTTTGGCCTCTGGCCACCAAACAGTCAGCAGTTACAGAATATAAATCGCTTGTGCTTTGCGGGAAGGACATGGAGCTCTCCTGCAACTTGAAAGGCTGCATCTAGTCCTGGTTTCCTTAAGGCATGGAGAACGTTTCTCTTGGGTCTTAGGCGCCGTCGCTGCGCGCTCGTAGTTGGTCAGTGGCCCCTGGTGCAAATTCACCAGCATCAACCTCATCTTCAAGTAGTTTCTTAATGCGAGCAGTTTTGGCGAGTACATGGGGCATGAAAAACCATAACTCGGTGCAGTGCAAAGTTGGTTCTGCATTTGTCCTCTCTGTAGCCATATGTGTCGCCCAGCGGGTGGGATCTGGTGTCCGAAGGGCTCTGCAAGGACCGTGGAGGAGCCATCGCTGCCATGGGTGGCCTGGGGGTTTTGCCATGTGGAAAAAAATGTTTTTTTTCCATTTTTTTTTCTGGGGAAAGCTTCCCTCTCACCACCGCAGTGCGCATATCTGGTGAGTGCTAATGCATGTAAAACACGACATTTTGCAGATGGGTTCGAAGGGCCAGATGAAAACAAAAAAGTCATTTGGCTCCCTTTTGTAGCTGAGCACATCAAGAGGCAGCTCTTTGATCAGGGACACAAATGGCATCAGAAAGCAGGGGCTCCCTTTAAAATGGAAATGGGAATTGCTCAGTGCGACTCCAAGAGTGTGAAGAGCTCGAGCTTGTGCGAGACAGGTACAAATAAAATCCTCCCCAAAAGCAAAACCCAAAACCCAGTCTACTTGAGCGGTCAGATGGGCATCTCTGTGCTCTGCTTCTGTCAGCCTTGATTAGCACTGAAAAAGATCCAGGGCAAATTAAGCTGCTTGCTTTTCTTGCACTGGGTTGCCAGGCACGCTTAAATCCGGCAGCAGAAGGTGTGACCCGTGCGGTGGTTCTTGCCCTGCTGTTGGAGCCGCACAGCTTTGGGGGCTGCTCTTAGCCCCAAGTGACAACCGCCTGGAATCGCCCTCCTGAGGAGTGAGGGGAGGGTCAAATACCCGTATGTGACATGTGGGGTGAAGTGGCTTTAAAAATCCCTCTGAATACCACCCAACGTAAAAGATATCTGAACATACTCTAGCTTAAAAAAATATATATTTTTCTTGTACTAAAAAAGCCCCAAAGCAAAATTTACTGGAAAGTTCCCCTTTTCTTCCCACATTCTGGTGCACAAACCCAACCAGCAATGGCATGGGGATTTTAGGATGACGAGATGTTTCTCTTTTCTTTCTTTTTTTTTCCCCTGGTTCTCATCTCCAAAAATATCAACTGTAGAGTCTGCTTCATTAAGACAACTCTTGATATCTGTGCCCTGGAGGAATAGAGGACAAAATTTGTCTTAAGATTTCTATAATAAAGTTTTATGTATTTCTGTGTATCTATATATATGTGTTTATGTGTTTGTGTGTGTGTATATATATATATATATAAGTGCTCTGTGTATTCTCATAAGCAATCTGAGAATGTAATTATGTCATTAGAGTCACAGGACTCAACTGTGTATGAGTTTCAGGTGCTGAATGGGCACCTACAACCTCCTAGGATTCGCTTCGGTAGCTCTGGTCAGAGCCAGGCTTAACATGGACATTTAGGCTTAGGAGCTGGGGAGAAGTCTCAAGTTTTAGCTTGTCCCTGCTTAGATCAATGTGTGTATGAGTTAAAAGGGACATAGGTTACGTTTTCAGAGCTTAGGACCCATTTTTGATGGATTTGGTGGATTTTGGTGGATTCGAAACCCTTTGCTTTCATATAGTTGCATACAGTTATGCACTTGCTATGTAAGTTCTCTAACCAAAAGGTTAACAGGCAATTTCAAAACAATGAAACCTGTATTGCTCAAATTGTTGCTCAAATTGTTTTCTCGATTGGTGCAAATTCTTATTTATTCTATACAAGTACCCAAACAGAACACCAGAGCAGAATATAGAAATATACGTATGGAAATGAATGTTGCTCTTACTTCATACAGGGCAGCCCACAGATCTTGGGGACATGCTCTCCATAAAATGCAAGCAATGGATCAGGAGTGTGTGCTTGGAAAACCAGTCTGGCAATGGGGAAGTCATGGGTGAATTCCATGCCTCTTCATTTCTAGAGGAAAACAAAGACCTGAAAAACAGATGGCAGCTTTCTTCCCTGTATTCCCTGTATAATAAGTATAATTTCAGTCTTACACCTGTATCACAATTTTCTGCTTATC
This sequence comes from Rhynchotus rufescens, assembly GCA_032273925.1. Classification (NCBI taxonomy): domain Eukaryota; kingdom Metazoa; phylum Chordata; class Aves; order Tinamiformes; family Tinamidae; genus Rhynchotus; species Rhynchotus rufescens. Next base: position 14,644 of record JAVCKT010012346.1, on the reverse strand, counting down.
AGTTCAAGCCTTTGAGTCAGATGCCGAAGTGCACGAGTGCTGACCCTCTCTACCTTTGTAATAACATCCCCCCTTCTTATCCCCCTTCTTTCCCCAATAAAACTTGCCTTGAGCTGTTGCTATTTCTTTGAATATGGGAGCGACCAGATTGCAGGGCAGTTTTGCGCCAAGCGGCCTGTGCCCCTCGTGCCTCTTTTCTCATGGAGCGGGATGTCTTTGTGGATCTGTCGGCGTCTGGGAGCTGCTATTTTAAGAAGCTGACAGAGCTGGCACTGGATAATGTTACCCAGTGGGCAGATAGCTGGTATTTTAATCAAGGTCAGAAGGAAGGGAATGATGGCGAAGTTGCTTGTGTGTTTCTTCTTTTTTCCTTTTTGTTTATTTGGCCTTATGCTGCGACTCTTAGACAACCAAATCTCCCTTTTAAAAAGACTCTTGAAGTATTACTTTTTTTTTGTTTTTGTTTTTAGTTCAGTTATTTTGTGGCAACAGCTATTACGTTTCCCTACAGGGTCCATATATCAGGGACTAGATTGGACAGGCTCTTCATAGCTCTGCACTTGGTTGTTAATGAGCACCTGGCCTTTGGCTTCGTGTGCAGGGGTTTCCACTCCGTCTGCGGCTCCTTAGCCCTGTGGTTGGTATTTGCAGCCAAAATCCTGGAGGGGATGGCAGAGCAAAGAGCCTGCCCTGGCGCCTCTGCTGTCCCAGGCTGTTAAATCTCTGCTGCTCACTGCTTGCTCCTCCGCAGAGGTGCTGCCCCTGGGCCCTAATTCTCTTTAAACAGCAGTTCTGGAAGCGATTTTGGGGACGAGCCGTGCTAGGGGCGCACCAGAGAGGCAGGTAAAGGCGCTGTGGTGGTTTGGTGCTCGCTCACCAGCTTTGGCTTGCGGGCAGGAGGGTTGGGAATCCTGACTGCGGCCGAAACCGGGACGCAGCTCTGTGTCGAGAGTTAGATCAGCCTTTTCTGAGAGCCCAAACAAACGCCCCGGCAATCTGTTCCTGCAGCAGCTGTAGGCAAGGGCTTGTTTTGTTCCCTGCGCATTAATATTTATGCAACTTTTAAATTCAGACAACTCGAAAGATGGAAGAGAATGGGCTGACACCTGGAGCAGAAACCCATCGTGCTGCAGAGTTAATGCGAGTTCTTTTCAGATGTCTCCCCAAAGGAGCAGGAAAATTATTCTCCCAAAGCACGAATTATAATCTAAAAACCTTTATTGCAAGTATTTTTCTGTGTCTTCTGTGGAGTGGGCTGCTTTTCCAGAAATTATGGGCTTGACGGAGTTCCCTGATGCCTTGATTAGAACGGCTGAGATACAAGGGTAGTAGTAGAAACCTGCTGTGAATTTATACCTAGAAACTGAATCACCAGAGAGGTCTGTGACATTACAGCCTAAATATATGTTTCAGGTTTGTAAAATAAATTTAACCTCAAGATTTTTGTGTTTAATCTGTGCTATGGTGTCTTTGAAGACACTTGTTTCTCTGCAGGACTTGGGGTAGCTGTTACAGGAAGATTGCCCATCCAAGTTATAAACATAGAGCTTATCTTTTTGAGCCTTTGCCTAGAAACATCCTCTCCTGAGACACAAGTGATGAATGTAGCTATTAGGCAACTTGAAAAAACTCCTGAAAATGGCAACTAATACAGTACTGAAAGCATTAGCAACACAGATTATACTAAAGAAAACCTCCAAGTTTTAGTTTGACATTATTTTCCCTTGAGTTTCATGGGCTCTGGGATGGCTTAAGCATGAAGCAAGCCGTCTTTGGCAATAGGGAGACTCTGTGGCAGCATGAAGTACTGAGAATTTAATCTTGTTACTAATTTTGACAGGTATTTCCACAATGTCTGTTGATGTCTTCAATGGCTTTATACTAATACAGGCACTGAAGTTTATTGCATGAATTTACCCATTGCCAGCGGTGGTGGGGGGAAGAGATGTCTCAAAGGGGAGTGTGTACGTCTGATGTTCCTTCCCTCCCGCAGTACATTTGTGTGTTTTTCACTTCGTTCATACTTGCTTTCTTTTTTTTTTCTTTTTTTTTGTTTTATCTCTTGTTATGTTGTGTAGTCTTGTACAAATGGCTAGAAGCAGATCTCCATGGCAAGAGCTCAGATGCTGCAGACAAAGCCGCAGGTAAACAGGGGCGCTGAGGACAAAACTAATCACCAGATCCTCTGTGTCTCCCTCTTTTCTGATCTCCATTTTCCCTTGAATCAAATTATGGGTCAGATTTGACAACTGCACCTTTTCATTCTTTAACTTAAATCAATATCTGGTAAATTTTACTCTTTTTCCTGGAGCTCTCTTGGCCAATGTGTTTCCCCTCCCCAAAGAAATGTCTCTGATAGTGCTGAGTATATGGATGAATATGTAATATGCTGGATCTCACATGTGCTTAATAGGCCAAAAGGTATCTTGTGTGGGGTTATTTTAGAGGATACTTATTACACGCAGGTGTAGGTAGGTAGATCTGTAGATGAGGATACTGTTGGGACCATTTCCACCCCTTCCTGCTGGAGACTCAGTCACTCTCTGTTCCCGAGACCGAAAGGGAGCATGTTTTAAGTTTTGGCTACAAATAACATTAGTGAGGTCTGCATACATACAAATAAAAAGGCAAAAGAGAATAGATCCATTGATAGGGCAGTCTGGTCGATCAAAATTGTTTTGGTTATGGTAGAAGGTTTGAATATTGCCCACCTGCTCTGGCCTCCCCACCCAGTCCTCTACTGCAAAAAAGGGGAAAAAAAAAAGAAAAAAAAAGACACTTATAGACCAAAGTTTCCTGCTGAAAGCACTCCAATCATAAAATTTTGGAAAGAACACCATTTTGTCCCTGTCCTCCCCTTCACACGCCCCCCTGCTCCGCTGAGGCCTATGGAAGGCGCGGTAGGAAACACGGCCCATCATGGAGCCCATCGGCGCGGCCTGCAGCGCCATGAGGGCCGCTGAGGCGCCGAGGAGCCGCGCGAGGGCCCGGCCGGCGCCCGGCTGGCGCAGAGTGGAGCTGCTCCCCAGATTTGCTCTTCCCATGGCATTTTCTCCCTTCCATATCCTATCCCACTCGCTGCTGCTCTTGGCAGGGTCATGCCGATAGCCAAGGAGGTGGTCGGCGGTGGGGCGACGTAGCTGGACGCCCTGAATGTTTTTAATTAGAAAATAGCTATCCAAGAGGCTGTCACCGACATGAACAGTGCTGTGTGCACATTCATGTTCCCAGTAGGGCCCTCTAAAGGAATAAAAGATATTTTTAATCCTTGTGGTCACCAGCATTCCTGTCGGCGTTCCAGGCCTCTGGAAGGGGCTGCAGATAATTCGCATTCCCTGGACCAGAGGGTGTGGGGAAAGGATGCCTTTGCCTATTTAGTACATATTTTCATCTGCCTCTGGAGCAGTGATAATTGAAGCATCCTTGCCTAAATTGTAGGATTTCTAAATTTGTGAATATGATCGCTCACAGGAAAGCAGCCACGACTAGCTGTGTTTCCCAAGGAGTGTTAGCCTTTACCCAGAATAGAAAAAGATGCTTATTTTCCAGTTCTGAGAGCCTTTTTTTCTGCTTTGAAATGTAATTAGCACAGTTTTGCTTGATCTGCCATCCATTATTTCAACATTTGGTTCCAAACAGGAATTAAATTGCTCTCCAAATTGAGTACCTTTAGGGGAAGATGCAAGTAGCTTAAAAGTATCAGTGCATAGGACGTAGTCTCCATTTGAAACAAAATTTGAATATGACACTCTATTTTTAAAAATACTTGCTTAAGTTTTTTAAATATTTTGAAAGTTAAAGAAATTTATTCAAAATGAAACTTTTAATTTACTTCTGAGTGGCAGCTTATCCTATGAGATAGGCTGTTTACCTGAATGGGTGTCATGCATCAGATATGATGTTACTGACTATATTAATAGTGCTGTTATCAGGCCATTAATATTTTAGGACATGGGTTCAATTCACATTTGATACTTGCTTCATTTTTAATGTGCCTTGCTAATTCTGCCTCGCCACTCAGGGAGGCAAATGCTTAAAAGTATGGAGTAGCTTCCATCCAAATCCACTGTTTTCCTAAAATGCAGGCGAAATCACAGAATCCTGGAACCCTTAAGGTTGAAAGGGACCTCTAGAGATCATCCAGTCAATGTGACTTGTCACTCGTGGCCACGAGTGCCGAGGCTGCTGATGCTTTTGCTCGTGTTTGCCAAGAAGGTTTTGATTTGCTGTGGGGCTGCCACACAGCTGCGTGTCAGCGGGGTCTGGGCAGCCTGTGCCCGGGCTCTCATCCCGTGGCGCTTTCCGGGAGTTTGCCTAAATGGTGACGTGTCACCCTGACGGGCAGGTTGCCTCCTGTTACGTGTGGCAAGCCAGGCATTGGGGTGAACTTTCAAAGAAGTGGCCCAAGGCAGCTAAGAAACAGTACGAAGTTCACCTCGGTGCCTGGCTTGTCAGAGCGGCGCGGTGTGTGGGGTGCAGTGCTCTCTCCTTTCAAACTGATGACTGACTGATTAACTCCGGTGTGGTTTCTTTGTTCTCCTCTTTTGTCCTGTGATTCCTTGCTGGGAAAATTATATTTTGTGTTTGTGTGTGTGTGTGTGATTTTTTCCCCCCTATATTCTGTAGTAAAAAAAAAAAAAGTGCAAACCCTGCAAAGACCCTGCCAAGGTAAGTCGTTTGTACCACTTACTTACCTGGTTCATATGAACTCCCCCATGTTGTCACTTTGTTAGGATACTTGCTGCTGGCTTTGGAAAAGTCAGATTTCTTAAAGCCACCTTTCTTTCACAAACTGTGCTTTATAGGTATCTCTGACATCCATATGACTGTACAGATATTTGCAGTAGCATACAAATTATTAATTGTGTCCAAAGGCTGATTGAAACACCAAGTTTCAGGGTTAACACTTGATTACCATGGTTTATTGACAAATACACCATTTTTTATCTTATCAGTGAGCTGCTTCACAGGCCTTGGACACGAGCTGGTTTGGGAATGTGGTGCTCGGGGGCAGCTGTGGGCATGTAGCAGCAGTCAGTGAGTGTCAGGTGGAGCCTCTCGGGTGAGCTCCTCTGCACACCATTGCTGCCAGCAGAGCAGACCTGCTGGGACAAAGACACCTCTGGCAGCCACAAAGAAACGTCCTGTGCAGCCCTCAACACTGCAGTAGTAGGAAGCTTCTCAGTTACTGATAGATTTTCAAAAATGAAGTTACAGTTTAGTGTAACTTTAGTGTACAGTTTTCTGCTAGATGAAAGGACTGTCACAGCTCTCACTTCCTATGGCAGTCAAACAGGAAGCATTGAGGTCCATGTATATATTAATATATATTTTTTCCACTTGCCCAATCCAATCCAAGCTAAGGAGGTCCTCTAGGTGCTCTTTGAAGTTGCAGGAGAAGCAACTAGGCACATGCCATCAAGTATCTGTGTTCTTGCTAATTCACAGTTCTAAAGTAAAGGTATGTGAAGAGGGTTGAAGATCCAATTAAGAAATAACATCATGCCTGTTTACTTGATTATGCGAGCACAGTAATTGCTGTTTAATGCTAAGAGTTAAGAATGCTGCCGAGTAAGTGTACATGCCTACCCAGAGAGAGTGTTTCTGCTGGCTTTGCTTGCTGAGATTTTTGTCTTATAGAACTTGATACAACTCAACAAAGAACTTACAGACAAAAAGTGAGAGCTTTTCTGCTGCTGTGCTCTCACAGTAATAGTCTGTTTTTCTGCACTTCAACCAGCTTAGTCATTGAGCACATTAAGGACCTTCACCTTGTCCTCTTGACTGCCATGGAGGCCAGTGACAACTCTTGTCCAAGTGGAAAAATCTGCTGAGCTAATCCACTAAATCACGAGATGTCAGTTTTGCTGGTACCTCCAGTGCTCATGGTCATTTCTGTGATGCAAATGCTCGGGATTGCCTTGAGCAGAAGCAGCTTGAATCCCCTGCCTGAGCTCCGCACATTTCAACATTTGCATTTGTTCTTGCCCCACAAGATATGCTTGTAGCATTGCATCACCTTGGACGTTTTTCCTCTCGGGAACAAAATATCCCTGTAAGAAGCCTATTTGCTTTTCCTTTCTCACTTCTCCCCAAAACCCACCGCAATTATACAAAGCATGCACACTGCTAGACAAGAAAATAATGCAGCAGAAATCGTAGGTGGCTGCCTGTCTGACTGGCACTGATAGTGAGGTCGGTGCAAGAAATCCCCGACCTTTGCCTTGTTCCTCCTCGTGTTCCTCACATGGATTTTATGGCATTGGCCCTGGGAGCAGGGCCAGGGGGGACACTTGCTTTTTCTCAGAAGTGGGGAAGAGAATCCACCTGTGGTGGAGCTGGCGCTGCTCCCTGCACTGAGGGCGGTTTAAAGAGTTTCTGTGTGTTTATTATTCTGGCACACGTCCGTCCTTTCCTCCCCTAGTCTGAAAAAGAAAAAAATATCCCCGTATTGAGGAACTTTAGCAGTATCTCATGTAGCAAATGGTTCCTGAAGCTTTATCAGGAGTTGAGCATTGCAACTACGCTTTCCTTTTTCACCTTAGGTTCAACGCAGTAGGCTGCAGACCTCAGCTGTACAAAGCAAGGATGGAGAAGTGCTGCTTTACAAGGCAGTTTTTCATTTCCTTAGATGAATGCCAACTCATAGCTTTCCTGTATATATATTTATATAGAAATGTATATTAACTTGCAGTGAGCCAAATGATCGTGTGCACTGTGCTGCTCGAGGAGCAAAGGGCAGGTAGCACACGTGGCCGTGGCCTCCGAAAGCCTCGGGTAATTCCTGAGCTCCTGTTTTTGCAACATCATCTGGGAGCTTGCGACACAATCCCAGCAAGCAGAGATCACATTTCCACTGTCCACTTCGCCTTCAGAGCAGGGCAGAGTGACGTTAGCAAACCCATAGTTTTTAATTTTCTTGCAGGAACGTTGGGTTGCTTTTAGAACTTGCCAAATAGTTGGTGGGTTTTCTGTTTGTTTGTTTGTTTGAATCGAAGATAACCTCCCATGAAGAAAAAATAAAAAAAAAAGAAATGTTGGAATCTTGGTTCCATTTTCTGGTATAAAGAGAAATAGTTCTGCTTTAAAGAAAAGAAATGAAATTCTAATTCATAGCTTCTATTTTTTTTTCTTTAACTATCTAAGTAACATTGGGGAGTCTCAAAGCCAGCCTTAGAGGGCCAAGTACGTTTTGGTGGAAATGCTTGCCAATTTGGACGTAAGGTTTTCATCCCATTCTTGCCTCCTAGGTGAGGAAGGAACAGACCAGGAGATGATGGTTCAGTGCCCACTTGTGCTCTTTGAAGTACGAAGTCAGAAATCAGTAAACGAATACCTTGATCAAGAATCAGTGCTGGGAAAAAAGTGTAGTATATGCTAGTGTCATTGATAGATTTTAAGACCTTCTTATTTTGATGACTACATTGCCTGCTGTAGACTTTCCAGTGGTGGAAACTCCATTTAATAATACCAGCTTGAGATACACTATTGGTATGCTGATAACTAGATGCCTTTCTGCTTCAAGTCTTATTTCAGTCTTCTTCTCTGCCCTTTCTGGGCATGGCAGAATTCCCTCCTTCAAACTGGCCACAGCAGAAATACATGTTTAATGCAGGACTTGGGATATAAAAAACATTTATAGCGAAGCCTTGAATAATTTTAATAGCTGTGAGATGCTCCCACCTTTTATGACCATCAGACCATTTCTTGCTTTCAGACTTTCCCCAAACTTTCAAAGTTTAAGCAAAGCTCTCACTAGGTATTCACCCTGTAGGGAGGGAAAAACCCACAGAGATTCAGCTGACTCCAGGGTCTTTTCCCATAAACTCAAGCATTCATTTTTTTCTTGCCTAAAACTGTCCTTGCGGTAAACACTATATTAGAAGCTGTGCTGCCCCGTGGCAGGATTTCTGTGGGAAGGAGGGCAGGATTTGACAGAATGAGCATCTCGGTGTTTCTCCCTTGCAAGCCCTCCCGGGTTGGGAGCCCCAGGGCCCTTGGGATTTCGCACGGCCGCTCGCTGGTGAGGCAGAAGTTTGCAGAGCAGCCGCCACGGCAGCCTGAGCTCCTTGCGTTGCTTCAGCATCACCCTTTCTCCCTTTTTTCACCCTTTTCTTTTTGCAGGGGAGAACTTTGACCAGAGCCCCTTGAGAAGGACGTTCAAGTCCAAGGTTTTGGCTCATTACCCGCAGAACATCGAGTGGAACCCCTTCGATCAGGATGCCGTCAACATGGTAGGTGGAGAATCCTGCGGCCGGGCTCATTCCCGGCACCCTCTGCTCCCGTGCGCTTCCTGGGTGGTGTCATCCATAAATCCATAAATACATGTGCTAAGCCTGCCAGCTGCAATGCCACAGAGGCACAACCGTGGTAAATACGTGGAAATATTTGTGGGCAGAGCAAAGCTGAGGTGCTGACAGATACTTCTCTCATTAACTCTTAATTAAATCTAGCGTGTAATGAGACGAGTCCCAGGGGCTGGGCAAGAAGGAGGAGCCATTGCCTGGCATACATTGCAGCAGGTTGGAAGGAGCTTTGCTGGGGAAAAGTTTCTATCCATGAGAAGTTTCTAAGGACCCAAGTTGTTGTGCTACAAGGAGAGGAGGGGAGGATCTTTGCTCAAAAGCGACAGCTTGCCTAAGCTCTAGATTTTGTTGGACACTAATTTTTAATAGCCTTTCTGCACCAATTTGTGCGTTTTCTGTACATCTCGCTGTCAGCACAGTTTGAGATGAGCTTCTTCTTTAGGCTAAAGTCTGGTGAACAGGGCAATAAGTAAAAACAAAATTTCTAGAGTGCTATATATGTGCAGGGAGAATTAGAAGTCCAAGGATTCACTCTGTATTTTCCCAAACAGTTGATGTTGAAGGGTTTTTCCAAAAAATCACGTTGTTAAGAGCATATGCTGACAAGAACAGCCAATTAGTGTCACCTGAGATAAGCTTCCCAGGACAGAAAATGCTCTGTTTTATATTATGCCATCCTGCATCTGTCATTATGCTTGAAAAGTAAGTAGATAATAATAATAAAGCAGTGTTATCAGCACCAGCTGTTCTTGAAACTATGTGTTGAATCTAACTCAAAATGGGACAATTAGGGAATCCTCTGTCCCTAGTCTGGGTGCATCTTGCCGCATCGGAGGAGAAGGGAATTCAATATTAGCTATTTCAAAACAGAACTAGACTGAGCATTAGAGGAAATATTAATTTCAGGTAATTCTCCAGCCGTGGTGTTGTTGTCACGCTTGGGAAGGCAGAGGTGCCCCAGTGCTGGTGCTGGTCCCTCTGCTTGCTGGTGGTTGGAGATGTTGCTCTGCCTGCTTCCGAATGCGCGCGGAGGGAGCCGGAGCAGGTCTCCGTGTCACCTGGGATGTGCAGCAGGCACGAAGGAGTCACGGGATGCTTGAAGACCCAGCTAAGGTGGGAATAACCCAGCTGGGCAGGCTGCTCCTGCCCCAGCTCCTGCTCCAGTGGTTTGTTTGCTGTCCTGCAGCGGTGGTGCTGAGAGGAGGAAGAGCGAAGGAGGGTTACGGCAGCGAGCGGCCAGAGCTTTAGCTGAGCCTCATGTTGCTGTTGAAAATGACTCATATTCATGGAGTGTGAGGGTATTACCGTGCAAAAATGGAATACTGAAAACCAGCAGGAGGCCCTATTAAGAGGAAATAATTGGGCTGAACTGCGTTCAGATGAAATCGTAGAGCTGAAGAGCACATATTTCATTTGTAGTGTCTGGGAAAAAGATATTTGCTAACAGCAGCTGTGCTTAACAGGCTTTTAAATTATCTCTTGGAAAATTCTTCTTATTGTTTTGATCCAAAGCATCATTTAGAGTAATACCCACCTCCCACAGAATAGCCACAGACTCCCCGAAGGCAATTTTTAGCCTTTCTGATCTCTCCTTACTGTATTAGTGCTGCCTGTGTGTTTTATGGGAGTTTTCCAAAAGTAATTTTCCTCAGAGAAGAAAATGCATAAATCCTGGAAGGTTAACTTGAGAGAATTCTGCCTTTGCTAGATGCTTAAGGAATTCCAGTTGCCTTTTGAAGCCATTCTGTCACTTAAAAAAAATACCCCTGAAATCCTGAGAAGTCACTCTGCCCACCAGTCAGGTTTTATACCCTTTTCAAAGTAGTGTAGAGTTCTATTTTATAGGGAAATAGTTATTTTTCCCCACTGCTTTCTGTGATTATCCCAGTTTAGTGTCATGTGCTACTTTCTGCAGCCGTTCTGTGGCAGTCTCATGATTTACCAATCCAAAGTCCTCATTACAGAGGAAAGCAAAAGTTTTAAGAAATAACTCCTATTTTAGTCCCACAGAAGCCATATAAATATTTGCAGACACTTCTGGAGACTGAGGCAGAAAAAAAAAATGTATCCAAATAAAAGAATTAAGGGATTCTTAATTTTGGAAAATTAAAAATCCACTGTAATTTTGGAAAAGCAGGTTTTGCTACGAGCTGAGGTGTCTCTCTCCAGCCACTCATCTCAGGCACAGTTTACATGTGGAATTTACTGATACAGCACGTTTTGAACATGAAAAATACATGTGGATTGAAAGGAGAAGTAGAGGATCTAATGGAAAGATTCAGTCTCTGTGTGGAGTCTCTGCCTTTCCTCTGAGCTGTTCTAGGTCCAAGAAGAGCAATCTCTTTGCCAGGCGTGGCAGGAACTGAAAATGCTGGAATTCTGCAGCCCCTGGGCTGTGGCTGGAAGCTAAGAGATGTGCACTCCGGTGGATGTGTGTGCAATGACTATCCAAAGGAGGAGGGAATGGGTTTTGAGGTTTGGAGGAGATGTCTCTAATGCAGCCTTCTGAAACTGTCTTGGTCTGAACTTCCTTCATGCCTCTCCGCTCTTGGTTATTCCAGTGCATAGAACTTGCTTATGCAGGTATTTGTCTGTAAAACAAAGAAAATAAAATGTGAAAATATCATCTCTGACAGATAAGAGTTGCCATTAAGACCTATGATTTCAAACTGATTGGATTTAATAAGGCACTATCGAAAGCTCGCGTTCTAGAAATAAACTTTTATTTAATAATTCTGCCAAAAAATGAGGTGGAGAGACACTCATTGTGCAGAACAAATTTGAATGAAGTGTGAAACAAGGATTTTCTATTTCTGCTTTGTTGGACAATTTCAACACAGCCCTAACCATGGCATTGCTGTTAATGCCTCAATAATAAAAAACTATAAGCCTTTAGAGTGAAAATGTGGCTGCTCTTCAAAAATGGGTCAAGCTACAATTTCATGGCTTATGTCAGCAAAGCCTGTCAATTGAGTTAAACCCTAGTAGCTACGGGCCACTTCCCGCCCTGGCCACTAACTTTGGGAGCAACAGGTAAGAGGCAGGCAGCCTACATAAATACCTACAGCCTCCTAGAATGCTGTGAAGTGTCGAGTCTGGGCCATAAAAGGTCAGCATTTTTGTATGATGCTTAAATAAATTAGAAAATAATTTTACAAAGCTCTGATGGTAACATCACGAAGTGGTCTCCTAGTGTTCACCTTTTGGAGTAGCAGGAACACTCAGATCTCCCACTTGTTATTTTTTTTTCCCTTTTCTTTTTCTCCCTCCCTTCCCTTTGCTGCAGTTGGGTGCCTTAATGCTTGGATATGGACGTACTGATTCAGTCAGAATGTGACGAGTTTCATGCAGACACGTATCCAAACATATTTTGCTGCTTGTTATTTATTTTGTATTAGACAGCTGATAGAATTCCTGAGGAATGTCTGAAAAAATGCCTCACATTATCCCTAGGGGTATGTTTCAAAGAAGTGCTTCAATGTCATAGAATTGCTGCAAAATATTTTGCTGACTGGTGAATCAAAAACTAAGCGTACATGGATTCTGGTCTTCTGCTTGCTGATCTAAGCTATTTTATAACACTTAAGAAAGTAAAGTAATACTGCTTGTCAGTTGTTTTATTTTCTTTTAAGAAAATTGGGGATGATTGAGCAATCATTTCAAGAATTGCACATAATTTGAAGTCGATGCTCTAAGATGCTCCCTTGACACCTTGTATTTAGAGTACAGCGAGCACAGTATGTGCTGCTGAGGAAAGAAGGGGAATATTTTTGTATGATGCTTAAATAAATGAAGCAGAGCCGATCTCGTAGTGAAAGCAGTTCTACAAAGCAATGAAGGTGAGATCACAGGGCCTTGTTTCCTTGCATGACTCTCTTTGCTTTTAAGTAGTACTGGTTCCAGGCTGGGTTTATTTGTGGGGGGAACTGTGATTAACACTGTTAAATACCTTGCTGTTGCAGCGGGATAGAACGTGTCGGTAGATAGAAACGGTGGCGATGGAGCCGTGGCTGGGCTGATTTCCTCTCTCCCGCTCTTCCCCCAGCTGTGCATGCCCAAAGGGCTGTCGTTCCGGACGCAGGCGGACAGCCGGGAGCCGCAGCTCCACTCCTTCCTCATCACGCGCGAGGACGGCTCCCGCACCTACGGCTTCGTGCTCACCTTCTACGAGGAGGTCACGAGCAAGCAGATCTGCACGGCCATGCAGACGCTCTACCAGATGCACAACGCCGAGCAGCAGGGCAGCGTCTGCGCCTCGTCCTCGTGCAGCATGGACTCGCTGGCCAGCAGCGGCGACGAGGGCGACGCCACGTCCCTCGCCAAGCTGCAGCGCTACAACTCCTACGACATCAGCAGGGACGTGCTCTACGTGTCCAAGTGCATCTGCCTCATCACGCCGCTGCCCTTCATGCAAGCCTGCAAGAAGTTCCTGGTGCAGCTCTACAAGGCCGTGACGTCGCAGCAGCCGCCGCCGCTGCCCCTGGAGAGCTACATCCACAACATCCTGTACGAGGTGCCCCTGCCGCCGCCGGGCCGGTCGCTCAAGTTCTACGGCGTTTACGAGCCCATCGTTTGCCAGAGGCCGGGTCCCAACGAGCTGCCGCTGTCTGACTACCCGCTGCGGGAGGTCTTCGAGCTGCTGGGCTTGGAGAACCTCGTGCAGGTTTTCACGTGCGTCCTCCTGGAGATGCAGATCCTGCTGTACTCCCAAGGTGGGCCCGGCGGTGCTGCTCGTGCTTCCAGCCCCAGCGGGAGCTTCCGAGGAGCTCCTGCGTTCCCTCCGTGGGCCTGTGAAATGCAATAATGTAATGGAAAAAATGGGAGAGAAAGGAGCCTGTCCTAACGAAAACAATAATTGTTCCCGCCAGGCAGTCTAGGTGCCACTTGTTTAATTATGCATCGTATTTATCACTTGTGACAGCCAGCAATAGAATTCCCTTAATTATCATCCTTACATTGCCCTTGATCATGCTGCAAGACAGCAGGGAACTAATCCTATCTTCTGCAAGAAATACCAGCATGAAGTAATGCATCTTGCAGAAAACATTCTGCTTTCTTTTGCCTCTTTCAGCAGCATTTTGAATTTCAGGGAGAATTTCTTTCTCCTGTCTGCTGGCATGAATTTAGCTTAAAGCAATGACTATTACAGCTTGAAGGCCAGGGTTTTCAGTGCTGTGCTGGAACTGAGGGCAGATAGATAAGCCATCCTTCTTTAGCCCAGCTTGAGAAGGACTAAAACTTGAGTGTTTTTCTATAATACAAATTCCCAAAGTTTGGGGAATCTGGTGTTTGTGCTGGGCATGCTCTGAGGTTTAGCCCGGCTATATATGACTCTCATGTCCATGGTGGTTGCTAGTCTGGCCCTCGTGGTGTTTGGGAGCAAGGAGGCAGCTACTGCAGCTGCTGCAACCCCAGGCAGCCGAGGGCCTGGGCAGGTCAGGCTGTGGGTTTGGGGGGACATCCCGGGGATTACCCGGGCGTTGGGAGCTTCCTCAGAGCCCCATGGCCCTGGCCTGATTCTAGTGGAACATTTTATATGTTCCAAAACATCTTCTGTGATGCTGACCTCAAAATTACTAAAGCAAGCTCTGGGTAAAAAAAAAAGGAGGGAGCTTCCGTAAAACTACCCTGGAGGATAAAAAGCCAGGAACTGCGTGTGTTTTAATAAACAAAACAGGAGATGCAGAATCCCCCAGCTTCTCAAGAAGTCTGGTTCAAGCAATGCCTCAGACTTCAGGCAGCTCGAGGTGGAGAGGAAAGAGATGATGGGGAGTCGCTTAAAACGAGTGTGGATGGTGAACCTCGGGCTTGAAAGCGAGTGCCTGCGCCTGTCATCTGGAAAGGGAGGTCAGTGAGCGGGTGTCGTGGTGATACCAGCAGAGAAAAGCAGAGAAAAGCAGAGGGAGGTGGAGGTGGAGGTGGAGGGAGCCCTGCTCTCCTGCAAGCGCCGCGGCTCAGAGCCAGGGCCACGCTCTGCAGAGCTCTCCGCGCCGCGGGGATTGCCCTGCAAGAGCTCAGAATGAAAGGCCTGCTCTGCTCTCCGTTGGGAGAGCGGGCAGAAATCCTGCTGCTGGCTTCGCTGGGGGTTCCCACCCCTGCTGCGGGGGTCCACCAGTCCTTCCCACCCTGCCCTCGGTGGCAGACTTGTGGGAAAGGACTTTTTGAGGGAGAACCTCTTCACTGTGAGGGTGACAGAGCCCTGGCACAGGCTGCCCAGGGAGGCTGTGGAGTCTCCTTGTCTGGAGACCTTCCAGACCCACCTGGATGCCGCCCTGTGCCCCGTGCTCTGGGTGTCCCTGCTGGAGCAGGGGGTTGGGCTGGATGATCCCTAGAGGTCC
>JAVCKT010012343.1:26388-37306 GCA_032273925.1 Rhynchotus rufescens | reverse complement strand
ACCCGTCTGGATGCCACCCTGTGCCACATGCTGTAGGTGTGCCTGCTTGAGCAGGAAGGTTGGACTAGATGATCTCTGGAGGTCCCTTCCAATCTTGAATATTCTGTATTTCTGTATTTCTGTATTTCCATGTGTTTTCACGGACCAAATAATTGTGCTAAGATGTGAAGTTCAAGTGTGGTATGTTGTGGGTTAGCATCAATATATTGAACAAGAATGTCAAAGACACACAGATGTATTCTCACTCTTCAACATTCCTTCCAAAGGCTGAAAAGTATTTGCATTGCAAATTAGCCAACACTGTGAGTACATTTCATCTACAAGAAGCATTATTTTTCTTCATTGCAGACTTCAGCATAGCACTTTTCATCATTTACAGTCTTCAAAAGAGACCCTCTCCTTGAAGAATGAAGAATGAAGAATGTTTCGTAATTGTGATTTAGCTTATCATGAAATAAATGACCCTCTGGTTTCTTGTCTTAATTTCTTAAGAATACTCATTTAGGTTATACTCATTTTTATGTTTCACTAAATGCTAAATGGGTAAGAGTTGATAATCTTTGATTTGTTTTAATGACAACTTCCTTAAATTGACAGTTCTTGAGTAGTCTCAATTGTTTGATTGCAATCAACAACCAACTAGACTTTAGTCACAGAACTTTAAGAGCCTTTTTTTTTTTTTTTTTCTTTTCCAGGTTCACTACTGCAAGTAGTATATCTATACTCTGGACAGCATTTTTGGATCTGTAGGACAAACTTAGAATGGGCTAACTGTACTAATGAATAACAATCAGAAGATGGTAATAAATGATGCTACCAATATACATTTGTTGTTTCTTTCCATATCAGAGTATGAAACATTTGTTCTAACTCTGCACCCAACCTTATATGATCATGTCTTCAGCAGCTCTTGAACTCTCATATTCCATGCCTGGCAAGAACAGAATAATGTTAAACTAAACAACTTTCTATATTTACATTGTGAACTGCTTTGCTCATCTACAACACTCAGGTCCCTTTCTAATTGAAATCTATCATCTTCTTTATTTTCACCATTCAGTTTCAATGATTATTCCTAAAAATAATCAGTTTAGAAAATTTATTAACTGTTAAAATCCTAGTGACAGCTACTTACTAATGGATAATATTTATTTGTCCCCTTCTGTATGTGATGCTTTATTCAGCATGCAATGCTGTTATTCACATCTTCCTCTCTGCAACATAGACATATATATTTATGTTCATGTATTTATATTTCACAGTTTTCAGCAGTATGGCTCTATTAAGTTAAATCTAAAACATAAGAATGAAGTTTATAATGATCTGACTGTGAAGTTTAGAAATTAAATCTTACTGTAAACTTCATTTCATTCAAATGCTCTTGAAAAACATTTTCACTTGCAATAGTAAATAATGATAACAGCACCTGTTGTTAATAAAAATTTTGAAAGTTCATTTATCACATACATCCAGAAAAAACAGAGATAATATAAATCAAACATGAAAATTTATTGCAATGGCCTTTTTATTTCCTGCATCTAATAAACTTGAGGTGTATGAAGGCAGTGATAATTTAAACTTTTTAACTATTCTTTATTTAAATTATAAGTGCATGATTAAATTGAACTTGTTTAATTCCTACCTGGTTAAATCGCAATACTCACAAAATATCCAACAATATCACTAAGTTTCACTGGAGACTCAAAAAGGATGAGCTACAAAACAAAATGCAGTTTGCCATATTCTCATGTAATCAGAGTTGTAGGCTGATCAGTAGAATATTATGAAGTGTTTTTAATAGTCATTTAAATGAAGTAGAAATTTTTTTTGAGATTTGATATCTAATGCACATTCTAAATCATGTATAAGGTCACATCACTTTGCAATTGAACATTAACATATAAATTATAAACAAAGGTATCTGATGATGTCATGTACCTGGTTCTTTCAGTTTATGCTCACTTTATGCTTTAATACAATTTTGAAGTCCCACACCAGTGTATACAATGAGATATTTTTTGAATTCAGGCTGCACATCTGATAACGGGAAGACCAGGAATTTAACCATGGAGCTGAATGGACAAATGGAAGCAAAGCACAACTCAAATTACTGAGGTCATCAGAATTTGGCTGTCTGATACAGTCTGGGAGACAGAATGAGTCTTAATCAATTGCCTACATCATGCAGTTCTAAGGTTAGCCTTTGAAAACATTTTTGCAAAATAAAGTCAGATTTCATTAATAGAATACAGAAAAGGTCTTAGTTTTACATAAGTGGAGAAGAAGAAAATGAGAGAAATCTCTTTCCCAAAAGATCCAACACAATATGTTGAATTTTCTGAGCATTTTTCTTCAGTAGAAAAAGAAGAATCTAAAGAGGACTTGTTAAGTTTTCATTGTATTTAATAACTTTTCTTTACATTTTATTTACCCAGAATTATATTATTTTATGTCTCAATGCCAAGAAATCTGGTTAGTAAAATGCCAGATTCTTTTATTTGATTTTATTTGATTTCATTAGGGACCATCAGACTCGCTGCTTAAGTGCCCGACTACTGTTTGCAGTTAAACATTCATTAGGGAATCCCCAGTGGGTTCATTCATTTCACTGAGGTCCAATTACAGTGCCACAAAAGCAGTTTTTGCAGCAATTAGCTGATTTTTCCTGTTTATGTTCTGTCTCTTTAGGAAGAGGACTATTTTGCGGAGGTCAGATTTTTAATTAGGCACAATTTAGGGCCAATAAGAAAACTGATAATTTACTAAATGACTGTGGTGGACTTAACTGCTCAGAGCAGAGGTAAATAACACAACAGGGGCACCAGGAATAAGCTCTCCCAGTGTGCATAGCTCATAGCTCTATAATGTAAAGAATAGATTACATGTTAAATGGCTGTCAGGGGCTTCATAGTACTGCTTGTAGCACACCAATCTAGTGAACCTCAGGAGCCATCACATTATTAGTGATGGTTACAGGGCAACAGGTTTGGATCAGAACATAAAGAGAGATGTTTGCCTCAGGTAGTCACCAAAGCTCTCAGAGTGAAAGAAAACAGTGAAGAAATGGGATTCTACTTCTTAAATAGCACCTTTTTCAACCAGTGTTTCCTGTGAAGGTATTAATATTAAAATATGTGTGCGAAGTTGTCACAGTCACTCGCTGTTATATTTTTATCATAATGTATTATCATGTGTAATTTGGATTTCTGAGAAGGTCTACATTTTTGACGATTAAATAGGCATTATATTTTCTAAGCAATGTGTATGTATTTTCTTACATCTTGGGAAACTAAAAACTGCCACAGCTGATAAATGGTAAACATTTAACAAAAGTAGAATCTTAATCTTATGGTCTCAAGTGATCTCAGGGTAAGCAGACTTCCTGCCTCTGAATTTTCTCATTGAAAGATCCTATTGGAGTTTTAGACACTATATCACAAGAGCTTTTCTGAAGAGACTCAGTTTGTTGAAAGGTTGCTCTCTTACAGGAAATGGGTAAGGAAAGGCCAGAAGGTCACTGCATTTTTTCTGCAACCTTTGACATAGCACTCAGTTGCAAAGTCACAGCTCAGGATGTTAAGAAACAGTATCAGCTGCAAGCATAAGTTATGAACACTAAAATTCTCCTGCCAGTTATCATTTTTAGCAACATTTATAAAAACACAGCAAAGACTAGAGGAGAAAATCATGCACCTTCTAGTGGGCAGAAATCAATTCAATTAATCTTTAAATCTGGATAGAATATATTCGTTTGGTAGCCTTTCACCTGAATGCATGCAAAAGTGTAATGACAGAATAACTATGGAAAAAGTGGTATTTTGCTTAAAAAGGACTAGGCACATAAAGCTCACTGACAGCACTGCTTTTGAGAGCTATCCCGTCTCCATTCTTGTCTTTCCCATCAAAAGCTTTACGTAGCCATGTAGTCCACAATATGTAGTCCAAAATATGTAGTCCACAGACATGTACAAGGCTACAATTTTTGACTTAAAAAAACCCAGTAAATTCTGTAAAAGAAAATTTTCTGAAAAATATGAAAATCTGTTATCAGATAGTTATACCTGTAATCATTCAATTAGTCAAAAAAGCATCAGCTTTTGTCAATTCATTAATTTTTCTTGAACACAGGAACAAACAGGATTGGAAGATGCTGGCTAGCAAAGTAATTAAGCAGTCACATATTGAGAATCTGAAACCAGATTGCAGAATAATGGTGAGCTACATAACATCTTTTTCAGGTACTCTTCTGAAAGGAAGCTATACTGCAGATTTTCTGTTCTAAATTACCTAACACAATATATGCTCTGTTCAAATTTGAATTCTATTTTTAGTTAGGTCTTTTACACAAATAAAGTAGCAGAATAAAGAAAATTTTTATTCTTTTATCCAATCAAGCACAAATAGGATCGAGGAAGGCTTTTCTCTTTTCTAGTACACTGTTAAATATTTCCCCCAAATTTACAGAAAGATTTAGTGGTGTTTGAAGAAATGAGCAAGTTTTTCAAAGTTACTGCAAGAGTAAAATACAACAGGCAACATTCATTGCAATATGAACTCCTAATTACTTTGGAAAACAAACTTCATTTGGAGTCCAACTTGACATGCAAAGAATTCAGGATGGTAATTAATAGCAATCAGCCACTGAAGTAACTTTGAATAAATAATGTGCTGAACTACAGTCCCAACAGGACTAATACAAACATATGGACTTCAGAAAGAACTCAGTCAAAAGAAAAAAAAAAACTTGAGTAACTTAATTTTCTACTTTTTCTACTTAGCTGTTCCCTCAACTATATTATTCATCATTACTTCAAATTCAGCTTCCTTGTCATTAATATAATCAGAAATGCAATTTTCTTAACACAAATCATATAAGCAATGATAAGATAGTACCTAGGTGATAGGAATGTAGTTCTGACAGATAGATGAATCCAATTAAGTGACAAGAGAGCATTACAGTCACAGTGAGAACAACTTCTAAATATATGAGATAGACAATTTCACATGTCAGAGACGCATTCAGATCATGCTGTTAAATACTCTGTTCCACCAGTTTATATCCCTTGATGTAAGAAGAAGACCAGTAGGAATGAGAGAGAGAAATAGACTATTAGATATTAGGATCATAGATCTTTGGATCATAATCGAGTTCAGGTTGGAAAGGATCTAGTCCAACTTTCTACTCAAAAGAGGATCAGCTATGAGGTCAGACTCATAGCCATGTTCTGTGGCAGCATACGAATAAACTAATTCAACTAAAAAAAATGATATCTATATTAAATAGTTATACCAGTTTATTCTGGCTTCCTAGAGAATGGCAGTCATGAGAACACACTTTCTTTGTATCTGCTCTTTTGTCAGTCTTTTCTCAACATATTGGTCATTTTCATGCAAGAGCTATCAGAAGACTTAAGCTGTGAAGATACCAACTTCCTTAACATATCATCAACATCAACAGATAGGCTAAAGAATGGGAAAAAAAGAAAGGAGAAGAAAAAAAATCCACACAGAGGAAAGGGGTCATGAAAAAATCAACTGTGGAAAAAGAGACCGCGGCTATAATGTGTTAGGGCCAGAATAAACCAAACATCAAAGCTACTGCAAATCACACCTCACAGGCTGTACTATTGAGGAAGTTTACTTTCTTTCTTTTTAATAAAAACATCTCTTCTTTAGTTCCAGATAGGAAATAAAAGGGAAATCATGGAGCAAGGCAGGTCGTCAACATTCTTCATTTAACTAAAAGCACAAAGTATTGAAAATTCCAAGAGAAAGGGAGTTTTATGGTATTTGCACCCACTTCTGCAACTTGAGATGGTCTTGATGAGTTTGTCTAACTAAGGACTTATTTGGTCCTCCAAACTTTCTTTCATTCTTCATATGACATATGCTTAATGTGCAGTCAAGAGGCCTCAGAAATTTGCTTAACTAAAAAATCCTTTCATCATCCAGCTCTGCTACCAGTGAAAACAGAACAATGTTCCCAATGACTTCAGCTGGAAGATGACCAAGTCCTGGGAAGCAGTGTTGAAATAATTACTTGACCAAGTGGTTAAAAAATTTTAGCAGGTGTCTTTTCTATGTTACTATACCACTCTTGAGGATGCAGTGCAAAAGCAGGGAGGCAATTTGTCCTGTCTTGTTCAACAACCGTCCAGCTTTTTGCCTCGGACAGAATTATAGTCCAAGTTGGTTTATGACCCATTAGGTACTAATGCTGCATGTTGCTCTTATAAAAATTTCTTTAGGCAATTGTTTAGACAAGTTTAAAATTATATTTGGCAGGTTTTTAGACTAGAATGTTGACTGAGGTCATCTGATGTTTAAAAACTAAATGAAAAACAGAAAACATTTTTTATTTCAAAACTGACTAGTCACATTTCAAAACTGACTACTAAGCATCCAAGTACCATGAGAAATTATTTAGGTGATCACCTTTTTTAATAATATATCAGCAACTTTGTAGAGAAATAAAAGAAAAAAACAAATACAGAATCATTAGTAGCATAATAAGAGTCTTTAAAAGTTCCTTTAACTACAAGCAACAGAGGTCACAACAACCTTAATATAGAAAAACATAACCACATAAAACAACCTGTTGTTAATGTGCATTATAGATCTGGCATTGTTTGATCCTATGTGTGTATGAACCACAGAGCTGATGCTTCATGGACCATATGTTCTCATATGTAAGTACTTAACGTTAGAAGTTATTGTTTGGAACCAAGAAATGTATTAGGAAGTTCTTAATGGAAAGATACCTACTGAGCCAGAACATTTCAAGTATTTTCACAATTATATTCTGCATAGAGAAAAAAAAAAAAGAAAAGAATTCCCCTTCCCTTACTACTGTCATTGCAAGAATAGAAGCTATCACATTGTTATTACTGACTTGCATACTAAAAAAAAAACCAAAAGGTTGTCAAATATCCATGAACGTTCAAGTAGCCAATTTGCAAATATGATTCATTTGTCTGATTTAATTTTCTAATATTGCCAGCTGACCTTAGCCCTCATTCTAGGCTAACAATCAGTATTTTTTAATGAACCTGTTTTCAATAAAAGAGAAATTAAGGGGAAGGAGCAGAAGGAAATTAAAAAAATGAACTGTTTAGCTGATCTCCTAAATTTTGAAACAAAGAAATATAATCCAAGATATAATAACAGTTAGATGCATGCAGACCAGTGCAGTATTTTGCACCTGAACCATAAAACCATGTCCTGAAAACAAATTTCTGTGCCAAGTTGCATGCCATGGAACCATTCTGGATTTAACGAAACCACTTGGGATATAAGTCAGTGAAGAAATTTGGCCTTTATTTTACACTGAAACTGACAAAAACATAGCTGTAAAGAAGTGCAGCTGCAATTTAATATTGCGCTGCGCTATGCATTTATTTAATTATTGTAATTATTATAATTATCACCTGGACTCTCTTTCATCATATTCTTTCATTTTTTGCTGAAATTGTTTCATCTGTTGTTTCCCAATCTAAATATGACAATGATTCCATATACAACATGAGGCAATTTTTTGCCTAGAAAGTCTCCTTAGAAAGAAGGCCATAAAATTATCAAATATCATCCAAATACCAATTAGTGTGAAAAGATGGCTCTGCTCCTTCTGTATCTCCAGTAAAATAAAGTCGACAAAGAAAACCTAGGGTTTAGGTGACTTCAGAATAAAACCTTTATCTGAATATAATTTTTTAATATTCATATTTCACTTTAGGGAAATGTGAAGAGGAAGTCGTTATTTAAGAACCAGGTTATTTCCACAAGTAAATCTGTGTCCATTTGAAGCACTGCTATTTTGCTATTTTGCAGTCAGTCACTTTAACATGACAAAAGAGCAGTCGATCAAATTGAATATGAGAAAGACTGCAACGTGTGAAAGTAATCTATTGGGTATGCTTTCTTGTAAAACACAGAAACTTTCAACAGTAGAAGAGGACGAAAAGACAAGAGCTTATGTAATGTGTCCTTAGCTAAAAATCGCTTGGTGGCAAACTGGCAATCTAGCAGACATGCTTCCAATCTCCTCTACTCTTCCAAGTCATCTGCAATGATTATATCCACTCTATTAATTTGTTTCTCGGGCTACAGAAGAAATTACAGGCTGTAATCTCATGCACCAAAGTACCTCTACAGTGCTTAGTTTTCATGTTTTCATGGTCAGTGCATACCACATCACCAAGAAAAAGAATGATTCCTACTGCATGTCAAAAAGGCTTTCAGAATGGTAGACATTGAATTGCATTAATTAACAAGGAATTCATCAGGAGTTTTATGTACACACAGGATCAGTGGGAGGCCTGCAAAAATCATGGAATATATAGCTGTGTGCACATGTGCACATGTACGTGCATTTGCACGTGTGTGTGCAGTCATATTTGTGGAGTTTCTGGCTGGAGCCCAGGGAAACAGTCTAGGGAAGCAGTGAGTGCATGCAGGTACTTTCTTCTGAAATGTTTGTTTTTCTTTCTCACTGGTTTCAAACATGCTCAGCCTATCAGTGAAACAAGAAGTAAACATAGAGCTGTCTCAGATTACATCTGTTCCCCAGGCCATCTCCAAAGCAAACACTGGTCTCCCAATGAAAAATATAACTATTACCCATTATTGGACATATCCAGTCACTGCCTGTCCACCGAGTTGAACAGTTAATGAATCTGCTCATTTCTAATAAAAATAAACCAGACAGAGGAAGTGGCCAGCATAGCTGAACTTGAAGACAAGAAGAAAAGAGATTTAATAAAAAAATACTCAAGGTTGATATTTTCTTTTTATTTGAAACATGCTTTTCTCAGAATGACATGATCACACAGATACTATTAGTAAAGCCACACACTGGCGCCGGATTTTAAGATCTTTACCCATATGACTTAATTTGGGAAGCAGTAAAAAACAGAAGGGTAATTCCTTTAGTTCTGTTATTTCACAGTTCAAGCTCCAAATTAAAGTATTTCAAAACAGAGCATAAAAGTATATTAGTCAAAATGAACCAAGCAACTTCCCATGGCACTAGCAGAAACAATATTTTAAGATTTTATCTCTATTTCTTCAGTCTGCCTCCCATCCCCTTACGTTATTAAAGAATGACATGAGTGTCTATAAATCAGTGATCAAGAAAAGCTCCATCAGAAATGATTTACAAACCACAGTTCTTCCAATAATAAATTTTACATGAAAACCACAGTTCTTTTAATAAGGAATTTTACATAAAAATGGTAAAAGGTCAGAAAAGGTCAGAAAAAGGTCAACATGCACACAGAAGATTCCTAGAAATTGAAACATTCAAATCAAATTTTCCACTGAACACAATTTCAGATATTTTAAAATGGTATCATTAAGTGACACTTTAAATCTGCACAGACTTATTCATTTCCAAGTGAAAGTACAAATCAACACATTTTCTTCTAATTTCATGTTACAATACTTTAAAATATCAGCATAATTTACTCTTCTTGTGAATTTTGGTTATGGAAACTTATTTAGCAAGACAATTTTTCACAAGAAAAAAATAATCTGGATTATTTTGGGATGAATATTTGGGAATTCTGTGTATTCCAAGAGGCATTGAGAATCACAGAATCGCAGAATCCTTAAGGTTGGAAGAGACCTCAGAGGTCATCTAGTCTGACCCCCTGCACACACAGGGTCACCCAGAGCACATGGCACAGGGCTGCGTCCTGTGGGTTTTGAAGATCTCCAAAGAAGGAGACTCCACAGCCTCTATTAGCAGCCTGTTCCAGGGCTCTGTCACCCTCACTGTTAAGAAATGTTTCCTTAAGTTCCTGTGGAACTTTGGGTGCTCATTATGATTTCACTATATATTTTTTCTACAAATAAAAAGTATATACTTTCAGTTTAAATATTATTTTGATTAACTTTAGGAAAACAGGACAGCATCAGGACAACAAGAAAAGACATAGTTTATTCAGTATTTCATTCTGGAGTTTCTGATTTGTCATTTTCACCAATGACCTTAATGCCCCATGAATGAAGTTACCAAATGCAGTCAAACAAAATGCAACAAGTTGTGACCTAGCAAAAATTGGAATGTTCCATGCCCTGCCCTCCGGTCCTTCTATATCCATCTGTAAAACTGTTCAATGATGTCAACTGATTGCAACACTGGAACAAAGATGTGATTTGGAGGTGTCTGACCTTTACAAACATCTTTTCTTCTGCCACAGTTTGGTTGGGTCAGCTTTGAAAAAATAGGTCAGGTCACGGTTATCAGCACGGCCTTGATTGCACATTAATTTGTCAGTGTGTGAGTGCACAGACGCTCCCTTTATTTACACCTACCCCATTCAGGCAATATGAAATCCTGCTGTCTTTTTCTTTATGCTGTGGCATCTGCCCAAAGTGTGACCAGTCTAAAAGACCTTTCCAAGAAAAAATAAAAGATAGTAACTTTTTTTTCTGCCTTTTCCTCTTCTGACATGCATATCTGCACATACTTATTCCCAAGTGATTGGACATTTTCAGATACTCCAGTCTTTGCTTCACTTGGACATAAAATTTCTATTTCAGCTCTGATTGCCAATAGCAGAAATGAATGCAATTTTAGCATGCTCTGTGGTGGCTACCTCTTTCTCCATAGATGCAATCCTAGGTATCTGCTGTAATGAAAAGACAGGACACAAAAGCACAGTACCCACACAGTCCACACAGTAAAACTGAAACACAGAGATAGTTTCATAACCAGTAGAAAAGGAGTGTGGTTCCTCTATGGAGGACAGGCCCATCACAGTCTATTTAGCGACTCGAAGAAGAAAATTGCTTAGAGAATTTTTTCCTCCCTGAAAAGACATTGAGGTGGATCAAGAAGAGGCTGGATGGCAGAGCTCAGAGGGTGGTGATAAATGGGGTCGAGTCCAGTTGGAGGCCTGTGGCCAGTGGTGTCCCC